>KZ308476.1:248135-300073 GCA_000376725.2 Ladona fulva | reverse complement strand
CGGTTTGGGATCCACATGAAGTAGGGTTAGTATCAGATATAGAGATGGTCCAACGTAGAGCAGCTCGTTTCGTCACTGATAACTTCAGGTTCGTCAGTAGCGTTACGGCTATGATAAAATCCCTCTGGTGGAATTCGCTCCAAATGAGAAGATCGGATTATAGACGAAAGCTTTTCGACAAATTCATCGATTCAGAATTTTTAGATGAAGTAGAAGACATAGTTATTCCGGTAAACAGCGAGCGCGATCTCCGAGATGCGACTACCAAGCGCTACAAGGAAGTAATCGCTAAAACAGATTGTTACTTCTGGTCGTTTTTTCCACAGAGCATTAGAGATGCAAACACGATGGATTAGGTTAGGTCTTTGGTGTAGCTACACCCCCTGCCATGCGCCACTGGCGGCTTGCGGGGTATACATCTAAATCTAAATCTAGGACTACAGGTGGGGTGCGGTATTAGGAACAACGTGGCATTTCAATATGGTCGACACACCCGGCGAAACTATCAACTGACAAACCGTTACAACTGTACCTACTCAAAGTATGTCATAATATAGTTGTATCACATTGCTTTGGTTAAAAATACAACTTACCTTTCACAGATTGGTCACTGTATGATGACCTCTTCAAAAACTTCTGGGCTGCCGCAACTAAAAAAAAAATCACACGTGATAAACGGACCTGTCGATTCCACCAATGCTCTTACAGGTCTGCCACCTTGCTGCTAGACACCAGATAAGATAGTTCCCGCCACGTAGCAGCAAATACTTTCCGAGAACATGAGGGGTGCGATATTAGGCATACTAACCTGCTAAAAACGGAAAGAGCTGTGTTACCCAGAAAAGTTAAAAAAGGAAAAAGTTCACCATAGATCGTTAAAAAATTCCAAATCATGTATTACACCAGTCGTCATTGTATGTTTCTCGCATTTTTGTTACGATAGAGTATTTTCAGTGCATTCCAACTTAATTAACAAGTCACGAAGCAATTAATATACAAGTACATTGAAATTTTAAAATATTATTTAAGTATTATTTATATATGTATGTATATATTTAAATATTATTAAGTAAAAGTAATTAATGTTTAAAATTATGGTTCACATTATCCCTTTAATGATGTGCTAAGTTATGAAAATTCTATTAGACGTTGTTGAATTTTATAAAGTATTTTTGGAAAACTCGAGTATCCAGTTCTTTCATAAGTGATTGCTTAAGATTACCCGTGTTGTTGAAACCCGAGTATTTTGGGTTCTCCACTCCACACTAAGGGAGAGGATTGGAACCGTTCAAAGTTTGGAATTAAAAACGTAAGATTATTTCGATTAATTCACCAGAAATACTGCCCTTGGTTTATATTAACGATAGTTTTCATGAGAAATACTGAAAAACCTATGGTAACGAAAGTTTACCATTTCACACCTAAATAACACTGGCTTACATACATATCTACCCCCCGCTTCATATTGGACCTGAAACGATAGCGTTCAGTTAAATTCCTTTCAATATAGAATATTTCCTTTTATTCTACACAATGAAAGGCTTTCATGCATGTTATAGGAATACCAGATTCTTCCGTAAAATGATATACTACTATATACTACTATATACTCTTTAGAATTTTAACGATAGTCTAAGTATACCAACTTACGTTTAGTAATTTACTGTAAAAAATATTTATTTTGATTTAACTCCACCAGAGGCTTTTTATAGGAGTTATATATTTATTGTTACTGGTCTACATTCCTTAAAAAGGTCAGCACTGAATATAAAAACTTTCGTTGAGTTCAACAAGTAACTTAGATCGATCCATGTAGATCACCGTTTGTTTTGTACAGCACCATTCTCCAAACTATTATATCACAACAAATACAACTGGCTGTAACCTTCTATTTCATAAATTATTCTATTTCATTAACAATTATTTATTTCTGACATATTTTTAGGGTTTCCGACACAAGATGCTGAAGATGGTGCTGGCACTGCTTTTCCTCATGGCAATAACGACCACTCTTGGCCATTCTATGGGGGAAAATTTCGTGGAAGATAACTTCCATCTAAATGAGTATGACATCGAAGAAAACGATGAACCATTCGATTCCAACGCCACAGACCACTGGAGACTACCTGAAGGAATAAAACCGATATCTTACGCCATTCAAATAATTCCAAACCTCGATGAAAGCAATTTTACATACGTGGGAAATATAACAATAGATGTGGTTGCTGAGGAAGTGTTAGATCGGATAACACTGCATGCCACCGATTTAACCATAACCGATCACTCTGTCATCGGCAGTGATGGCACTGACTGTTTTGTCAAAGCCACGCAAGAAGAAGGAGACTATTACATTTTAATGTTAAGCACTAACACTACAGCTAACGCTAGTTACACAATCAAAATGAATTTCGCAGGGAAACTAAGGGATGACATGTTTGGATTTTACAAGAGCTCTTACACAGGAAAAGATAACAGCACAGAGTAAGTAGGATTATTTATAAATGCATGTTTATATACTATTGGTTCCGCAGTGTGCGTACCACAGCAGAATTTAATTAATGATAAGCAATAGTTTAAACTTTCCTGTGGAGTTCATTAAACTTTAATAGTCCACGAAAGATAGTAGACCGAAAATTAAATCTTAGAAGGTTCAGCGAGGCAATGTTTAGTAAGTTCCTTAAGAATAAAGAGTTTTTTGTTGCTAATATTTGGCTCGATGAATGAATACAACTTTTAGAATCACGAAATATGTCTAGTATTAGTCCCGCAATGAACTTTAGGAGAAAATCTCGGTTCATCTACTATCTCGTAATAATAGTTTAAATGGTCATCTCCTATTCAATAAAGAAGTCAATAATTATGAAAATAAAACGACCTTTGCTCCTTTTCGTGCATCTGATTGGTTTAGCCGAAATAACTCTGCTCATGTAATTGTTTTCAGTCAACTGATTTCTCACCATATTTTCGTCTCTCGGAAATTGTTGAATATTTTAATGTAAGATTTAATAATTAAAGATTGTGTTATTATTAACCCACCATTACTCGCACCCTTTATATGCCATCCCCGCTATGACGCGAGGGATAGGAATACGACCGATTAATAAAATACCGCGATTTAATGTATCAAGTTCTAACGAAAATTGAATTTTTTAAAGAAAAATCTCAAAGAGAATTTGAGGATGGAAAATCAAAACTTTAAATTATGACGCGCGGGAATTCCCCGGGGGCACATGATATCGCGGGTAGAATAACTATTTTGTACGTTTTAACTTAAAAAGTCAGATTTCATACGAAATGTATACTATGTAGGCAAATATATATCGCTGGATAGAAGGTAAATGGGCTCCTAAATATCCAAGTGGGTAGAGCGTTTGCCTTTGGTGAAAGCAGTCCGGTTCGATTCCCGGAGGATGTCCATTTGTGCGAAATGACCTCAGCCCTCTCTTTAAATATACAATATACTATAGAAGTCAAGCAGCCCTATTTCAAACCCATCGAAATACGCAAATTATCTTAAGATGTTTATATTTCGAAGTTATGTTCATCCATTCACGATTTCACTTTATCTGAAGTCAGATTTTATGTATGCATAAGTAATGTATATTATCATTTTTGTAAAAGTTTATATGAGTAATTATTGATGTTATATTTGTCATTATTCTCCACCATTGTGAGTTTATCACTTGCCAAATTCCGTATCTACAGGTGGATGGCTACCACACAATTTGAGGCAACTAGTGCTAGAAAGGCTTTTCCATGCTTCGATGAACCACATCTCAAGGCCAACTTTACCATCAGTCTTGCAAGACCTTCGAATATGAGCACGCTGTGCAATATGCCATTAAAGGATGTTGGGACTGAAGAGTAAGTTCATTGAAAATATGGCTATATTGTATTCATTCTATGACAAAGATAAAATTTTCTGTATTCTGTTATACATGCACAAAAATGAGAATTCGTGCAATTTCTAGATGCACCGTAGAACGTAATAACTTTATTACTTGCCTTGAATCAATTCCAGAATAAAATTTACATTCATGAGACATAAAAAGAGAACTTATCGATAAAAGTTTAAATAAACTAGCACATAAGAGGCTCTCCATACAAATTCTAGAGGTTGTCCTGCTCCTAGTAAAAACTTTCTTTATTCAGGTGGACTGTATGGCATTTGAGAGAAGAAGTTGCTTAGTTACTAATTAATGTAATTTTTTACTTTACAGTCTTAATTTGCCTGAAGGATACGTATGGGATAACTACGAGGAATCACCGAAAATGTCGACTTATCTGGTGGCCTTTACTGTTTCTAAATTCCATCACGATAACTCTAGTTTCACTTCCATGGATAATGAATCCAAGCCTTTTACGGTATGGGCTCCAGAAAATACGATTGATCAAGTCAAATATAGCCTTGAAGTTGGTCCGAGGATATTAGAAATCATGCAGAATCTTACGGGCTTCGATTACGTTTTACCTAAGATGGATTTAATAGCCATTCCTGATTTTAATGCCGGAGCCATGGAAAACTGGGGATTAGTTACATTCAGGTAAAGCCTTTTACATTTCTAATTCACCAGCATTATCGTCAGTTTGGTTTCAGCGTGTGTTTTAAAAGTAAAATTTAAATTGCAGTACTCCTTATGGGTAATTTCAAATTGTTAGTCTTAAATGAGGTGTAAAGAGCCTGATTTGCGTAATACATAATGCCAATATATTTCCCTGCAATTTCCTTAAGACCAATTATTTTTATCTTTAGGCTCATAGACATACATTTAAACGTAAATAAATATTCTGTCTATTAAAAACTTATTAAACGCATTACACATATTATCGTACACACGCCTGTTCACGCTGAATTAATCATAAAGTATCCACGGAATATTTCCTTGAACTAATCCATAATATGAACATGGGATTTATTCCTATTCCTATGAATTTATTCTCTGAAGTACCTAATCTTATGAATTCCTTCACCGATGAAGTTGGCAGAAAATGTTAAGGGGAAATAGTAGAATAGATCTCAAAATTTCCCTCCAATTCATTTATTTCGATTATTGATCATTAAAAATACAATATACCAATGGAAAACTTTCATAATCCACTGAGGCATTATAGGAATTCTTCAGCCTTTCTTTGCGGTTTGGGTAAGGATTCATAAATTAGCTAAGGAAATCGACCTTAAGGGAAAAAAAGTAGAATATTAAGCAAAATGGTCATTGATTCTGTATCTGTCCTTTATTTTAAGGGAGGCTGATCTTTTTTACAAAGAGGGCGTTTCTTCAGCAAATAGCAGACAGCGCGTTGCTACAGTGATAGCGCACGAATTGGCACACCAATGGTTCGGCGATGTCGTGAGTCCAGAATGGTGGGAATACATTTGGTTAAATGAAGGCTTTGCAACGTATTTCATGTATAAAGCCACATCTGAGGTGAGCATTGAGGAAGAAGTGGTTTAGAAGCAATACATACAGTGGTGTCTCGCAATTCGGCGCTAATCCGTCGCCGAACTAACGTTAAATTGCAAGACTGTCGATTTGCAAGAGTCGAATTTCCCATATCTGTGCATGTCCAAAAAATAGATTGATTCGTTGCCGGGCCCTGTAAAATGGTTACATATAAATAATATTTATGGTGAGTCAACTGCTTTTCTTCTAAGTTTTTTTTTATTATTTTGCTATTTTTTGCTATTTATTGAAAACTTGTAACTCAAAACACCAACTCGGTTGAAAAATAACCAATACTAAATTACATCGTACCATGCCACATACACATGCATACAATTTTTTCCCGGTCATCGTTCGATTTCGAAATCAACGATCAACAGTTCGATCTTCGAATTGCGGGACGTCAAATTGTGAGGCATCACTGTACCTTCATTTCAAATATCACCTGACCAGTTAGTACCTATTTCCAATTTACTTGATAACTTAAACTATGTGTTAAATAGTCCTATCACGTTAAACCAAGGATATTAAAAAAGCTACATACGTGTTATTTCGTTTCAGCTTCACCCACAATGGAGGCTTATGGAACAATTTGTGGTCGATATGCTGCAAACGGCTTTCCTTCTGGATGTGCAGGATGTCGCACATCCAATTACTCACAATGTACTCACCGTGAACGACATATATGCAGTGTTCGATAACATAGTCTATAACAAGGGTATGTCGGTAAACTGTAATATTTTTTAAATCTTTAAGACTCTTCAAGCATTAAAAAGGATAGTTAAGGTAAACAAAATCAAAGGTCACGAATCACGTATATTTGTAAATCGTTGCTTATCGCCAAATTAGTTTTAACGAAATACCGATTTTTATACCTACTGAAAACGGTAACCTCGATAAATCATTGAGAAAAATAAGATGGAAGGGTAAAATTATAGCAAGAAGTAACTGATTCATTGAAAAATTCGAACAGTTAGGATGAATTGGCTACGTTGTATCCTCTTTCTATGTGTTACCACTTCATGGAAAAATGTTTCTATAAAGCATTTATTTTTATTACTCGAAGAATTCTTAATAATTCCCTACGATTCTAAGTTTTTCTTCATCGATTGAACCTCAGATTGAGTGTAAAAAGTTGTAAATGTGTGCTGTGCCTGCATTAAATACATCTCTATCTATGTTTTCATAATCGATTCAAATTTGTTAATCACTTTATTTTATTCTAAGCATTTGTAATTTCGACGATATACTTTCTCCTTCGCTATGAAGATTTGATTTGTTTTGGCATTTGACATCTATAACCAATTCTTTTAATTTCTCTTGGCATTTTCTACAGCCATTTTCTGTAACTATAACTTATTTGCACTTTAACATTAGTAAATGTAAAGACTCAGAAATCAGAATATTGTGCCACCTTTTTCACTAACCCCTTTCTTCTTATTAGCCGGATCTGTAATCAGGATGATGGAGCACATTCTCGGGGAAGATACCTTTTTCAAAGGCCTTTGGAACTATTTGAATTCAAGGTGAGATATTGCAATATTATCATTTTTTAACATTTTCTTGATTATATCCATTGATTCCCTATTCATTCAATCAAAAACAATCGCTCACATCAATAAGTGAGAGCTCTGAATGTACACAATATTTATGAAAACAAATCAGAAACGTACTTCGCATTTTCCACAAAATTTATTAAACATGGCCGTCAAAAATAATTAGTATAGTCTAATAGTGAATAATCATTTTGAATAAGTAAAACTCTTTAGAAATAACATTTCTGCTGCAAACGACGGTAGTGTGCCTTTGCAATCTCCGCTCAAAGATATAAATGAGCAGCTAATAAATTCTGTACTCCAAGCAATGGCAAATTTTACACCAGAAAATAATTCACTAAATATTCGCAATCACGAATTCCTTTAAAATTGCCAGCAAATTAAAAGTATTCATTTACTCATATTNTTAGCAAGGGCCTTCAGAAAGCAGTCGAACCATTAAAAGAGATAAACGTTTCTTCAGGGGAAAACTGTACAAATTATTTACAATTTTCAGATTCGGTTATTTTGCAAAAGGTTCAACAATTGAAAAATAGGAAATCGAAGGGCCCGGATGAAATCACTAGTGATGCGATAAAACTGGGCAATCGTGCAATTGTTCCCTATCTTAGAACACTTTTCACTGGAACGCTAAATAATAAATTCATTCCTGACGATTGGACCAAAGGGATCATGATTCCAATACATAAAGGAGGTTCAAAATCATCGTTAGATAACTACAGACCGATTAATCTAACTTCACAAGTTTGCAAAGTTATGGAAAAAATTATAGCAGATCATATTCGTGTATTCTGGAAAGAAAATGACTGGCTGTGCAAGAGGCAACACGGATTCAGAACGGGCTTCTCATGCGAAACACAGCGCCTTGGTCTCGTTCAAGATATTGCAGAAACCATGGATCTCAGGGATGAAATAGATGCGATTGTTATCGATCTTACTAAGGCATTCGATAAAGTACCGCACAACCTCCTAATAGCAAAGACACGGAAATTAAATATCGATCATAGAGTTATAGATTGGATTCAACTATTTTTGACAAGAAGACTTTGGTAAGAGAAAACAGAAAGTTAGAATCGGAGATGTTTTCTCAAAAGAGGCAGATGTTACTTCAGGTACTCCGCAAGGTAGCGTTCTTGGGGTACTGCTATTCCTCATTTACGTGAATGACCTCTCAGCAAATATTAAATCCGATATCAGACTATTTGCCGACGACTGCGTACTATACAGGCGGATAACGAATGCTCATGATCGCCTAATTCTGCAAAATGATTTAAATCGACTAGCGGAGTGGACTAAGTTAAACGGAATGGAAATGAATGTCGGTAAATTTAAACATATCAAGTTTTCCAGAAGAAAGTCTCAAATATTTCATAAATACTCCCTAAATGACTAAAACATTAACGTCGTTTCCGATTGCAAATATCTAGGTATTAGGCTGACTGAAAATTTTAAATGGGGAAAACACATCGAGGACATTGTTGCGAAGACTTATAGGAATCTCCATTTCGTAATGAGGAACCTAAAACGAAGTGGGAAGGGTTTCAAGGAAAGAGCGTACAAATGCCTGGTCAGGCCGATAGTAGAATATGGAATGAATGTTTGGGATCCCGACGAAACAGGTCTTACTAAAAAGCTCGAAGGCGTGCAAAGAAAGGCGGCTAGGTACGTAGTCGGCAATCACAGGAAAACCGAAAGTGTAAGTACAACGATAGCTAATATGAAATGGGAATCATTAGAATCGAGAAGGAAGTCTTCTAGATTACCCGTAATGTATAAGGCATGTAATTCCGAAGAGGGTTGGGTTGAACTGCGTACTAGGTTTAAAATTCCGAGTTATGTTGGACGCGGAAATCATAGTTTAAAAATCAAGGAACGCGAGCAGAAAACAGATATAGCGAAATATTCATTCGTTAATAGAGGTATTAGGGAATGGAATTCTTTACCTGGAGAAGTTCTCATTCCAATGCCGAAAAATGTTAAAGCGTTCATAAAAAGGATACAAACAATATGCATGTAGATTTCTTGTATGATCTCCTGTCGTGATATTCCATGCAACATTGTACATGCGACTATATGGATAAATACCACGTATCTTACTTTAGTTACTTCTACTTAATGTATAATATTATTTTTATTCTTGATGAACTTGTTTAATTTTATATGATGTAATTTGTTTCGTGTATTTTTATATTCAATACGTATAATTATTATGTTATGTACATTTTTCAAATACTGCCTACGGGAGGTTTTTGGAGGGTTTTCCCTCCCGTCTTGGGCGAATGCCAGGCAGTTTTCAAATCATCATGTCATACTTCCCTCCAGCGTTGCCACCTGGCCAAATGGCCAAATTGCAATGCAATAATAATAATATTATTTGACAAGGGATTGCTCCAGTTCACTGTCAAGCACAGGTTTCCTACGAAGTTTAGTTAATACTAATTTATTTTAATCTTTGTCTCTAGAATTGACTTTGTCCTTTAATGTTGACTTCAGAACTCCAAAATATTTTGACGCACGACCCATCTTCTTATTTCGCACGGCCATATTGGCTCTCTTCATGTTTTCCTCAGTCCACTGCTTTCCCTTTTTAGGTGGTATCTGCAGCAATAAATTAATAATTAAATACATGAAGCAATAAAAATAATTAATTGGAACATGTTTCAGAACACCAATTAAGCGACAAAGCGTTAGTATTCCTTTAAATTATTTTGTGTGCTTAATATCGCACAGTGCGATATTTCCCGATTGAGGAAACTTAAAGCATGCGGAGCTAATTTTGAGCAACAAAAGTATAGAGAAATTCGAAATCTAGTTAAGGAGGAAGCTAATAAAGAAATTCAGGAATATAGATCTAGAACCTTGTTAGAATCACTAGGAGGTGATCAGAAAGAATTTTGGTCGTATGTGCGTGAGACTCGTGGCGGTCAGTCTTCCGCACCCAGCTTAACTAACGAAGAAGGAATTATCATTAATTTGTCGATAGAAAAGGCGAACTTACTTAACCAGCATTATCAAAAATGTTTCACCGTAGATAATGGTCTAGTAAACGATTTTGCAACTCGCGTTGATTCGGAAATGAGCCCAATTGAGTTATCAGTTGAAGGAATTGAAAAGTTATTGCGAGAGATCGACAGAAAAAAGGCGCCAGGTCCCGAAGGTATTCCCTCATTTGTAATAAAAACTTTAGCTAACGAGCTTGCTCCTCTTCTTCTCGTCTTCTATCGGAAATCATTAGATGAGGGNTGCAATCTCCGCTCAAAGATATAAATGAGCAGCTAATAAATTCTGTACTCCAAGCAATGGCAAATTTTACACCAGAAAATAATTCACTAAATATTCGCAATCACGAATTCCTTTAAAATTGCCAGCAAATTAAAAGTATTCATTTACTCATATTATATATATTAAAAATTATTATAATTAACAAAATGAAGTTTTAGCAACCTGTAGAATCTTTCTTTTATCATCCCTCTCATAATCATACGGATTCACTCGTAAATGATCAACTAACGAGTCATTCATTTCTGAAGATCTAAGCGCCCTTAACAGTTTTAAATATGTGCTTCTTTCAGACACGTATTTAATGCAGTCTTATTTTAGTTTTGCGCAAGTAAATAATTATTGACATAGTTTCTAACTATAAAATAAGTTCTAAAGTTTACTATAATGTAAATTCTAGCAAAAATTTTGTTCCTAGTTTTTATAAATACATAAAAGATAGACCTATAATAGATTGGCTGAGAAATAAATACCAACACTCACGTTGTGTTCTGAAATGTTCTCTGCTTCCCATCATGTTTATCACTTTAGGCATTTCTAAATCGACATCCGTTCTTTTTTGCAGGCAGTATGACTCAGGAAACGAAGATCAACTCTTCGAAGGTTTAGATGAAGCTGCCAAGGAAAATAATGTGCCGCTACCAGTCAATGTAACAATGACGGAAATCATGCACGGGTGGACTCATCAAGTCGGATTCCCCTTACTCACCGTGGTGAGGAATTTCACCCAGGGAAATGCCCTCATCAGACAGGTTTGAATCCAAGCAATTTACCATCTCCAGCAAAATACGTACATCTTTAAAATTTTCCTCCTCTTTCATCTAACCTGTACCTTTTCAGGAAAGATTCATGACAAGCAACGCAAACGAAAGCTGGACAATACCTTTATCATTCACAACGCAGTCCAATCCTAACTTTAACGATACGACACCTAATAACTGGATAATGGAGAATCAGAGAGAGATAATGATTACAGATTTGCCCTTGGAAAAGGAATGGATAATATTCAACATTCAAGTCACAGGTCTGTAGTAAATCAACTCGGATATTTGAAAATATCCATTTCATTGACGAATTTGATAGAAATAGAAAAGCTGTACTGTGTCTTGTTGCTGCAGAAAATTACATATACATTTCATTTTATATATAATAATTATTCATGAAGTTATACGTAACTACTAATTCATTATAATCTATGAGCTGAGAAGAAAATTCTTTTTCTTTATTCAGTTATAGTCATTTTTACTATTAATTATGACGTTAATATTAGACGATATATTGAAACATTCCCGAACTGCGTGATTTCTTCCATTTTCAAGCATTTCTAGATCAGTCTTATATTATTTTAAAGTTTTTGATCAATCGTCATTTATATTTAATTCACTTATATTCCTCTCATTTTCGAGGAATTTAAAGTTCAATTTAATCTACGCCTTCTGTTATTCTAAAATAACTGCGAGTGGTTCAACTTAGTTTCTTCAAATGTTAAGGAATCTGTAAGAAAATTGGATTCGATAAACATAGATGCAAGGAATTTAACTCACACCCTCCTAAAGACTGCTATGAAAGTAACATTTTCATGTATTTATCTGCTTTAAATAGATTTATATCATTCATTGATTTGATCTCTCATTTATTACAGGTTATTACAGGGTAAACTATGACGATGAAAACTGGAAACTTATCACGGATTATCTCAACAGCGATAATCACGTAAAGATTCATGTTTTGAATAAGGCTCAGCTAGTATGCGACTCGCTTAACCTTGCAAAAGCTGGGTACTTAAATTACAATCATGCATTGGGTTTGACAAGTTATTTAGCGAGAGAAACCGATTTTATTCCATGGTCTTCCGCATACAACCCTTTTGATTTCTTAAGCTCTCGCATTGGCAATTCTTCTGCGTCAGAGAAGTACATTGTAAGCAACTTGATGAGAAACTATAGTTATCATAGAATTAGATTTTTTTCCTCGTTAATAGATTTCTGCTGTTATTTTTTATAGGAATATTGTTATCACTTAAGCTATTTTTCTTCCTTATTTTAAGACTTTCTAATGTGAGCTTAATACATTTTCTGTGCCTCAAATTCATCCTTGGTGACGGACAGCTAACGTTGGCTAATCTGATTTCTTTACTTTAGTTACACATGCAGGTGCTACTGGCAAAGATTTACGATTCTCTCAAGTTCAACGAAACATCAAACGAAGATCCTGTCGAAAGTTTAACCATTTCAGAAGTTGTGCCATGGGCTTGCAAATATCAGTATAAAAACTGTATTACGATGTCGAAACAACTCTTCAAGGATTTCTTGGAAAATGGCATAAGGTAAGAAACGACGAATCGTCTGTTTCTGTTTAATTTGATTTTTTATCTATATTTTACAACTTTTTGGTAAATTAAATGGACTGATAATGAAGTTGATTATTAACACATACGAGAGTTAGGACACTGTAACATTACGGGAGGGGCTTTAGTTTTTAGCGGCTGAATTACCTACGGGTATTTGTCAAATTTTGGATGGTTAATGATAAACAAATGATAATCGTGAGCCAAATTTATTTCAAGTTACCAGAAGAAAAGTTTGAATTTTCGCGAAATCTCTATATAGGTACTCGCACGAAAACTCGTATATTTAGAGAAAATACGTACTGCAAGATAACTGCCAACTTTCTGAATGTATACTTATAAATTAAGATTACGAAACATTGCAAAGATGGTTTTGGTCTCAGGACTTCCAATACATTCATATTTCACAAATATAAAACGCAACAAGTAACGTTTCAGAGATTAAATAGCCACAATTGCTCAAAATTTCTTCAAGCTTTGATTTCTCCCTCAGCGTAAAAATTTAAATTTAACATAAACAACTCAGGAGTGACAGATTAAAATCCTCATCTCACATCATCGGTACCGTTGGTTTCGGTATGTTCCATCCACTACCGTTAGGATCACTTTCAGTCAAGAGGGGCGTTAAGGGCCGGCAAATGGAGCAACTGTCTCAGTCTCCACTCTTGAGGTGGCCATCATTGTGTTGATAAACTATTTCTTTGGTGAATTTCAAATACCGACAATGGTTTTTGATGTAATTGGTTTTAATTTCACTACATAAGTTTTGCCTGAAGAGCTGGTTTCATCATTAGACGAACTAGACTATAACATTGTGGTGCTAGTACTAACAGCGGAGCACCATACTTTGCTCACTGACTAAGCAAAGGCACTCAAGTCTATAAAAATCGAATCACCGATGTAACAAATGAAAATTGAATACTCAAAAACTACCTCAAAAGGGCTACCGGATAGACAAGTGGGCAACGCATTCGACATTGGTGAAAGAGGTCCCGGGTTCGAGTCCCGGTGGGGGCTAACGTGCGAAATGACCTCAGCTGTCGAAGCACTTTTAACAATACCGCTACCACTAACTACCTCAAATCTAAGCTACATAAGATAATTTTTATTCCTTTGTACTAGAGATACTATGAATCTTTCACGCAGGTATTATGAGTACAACATACAGGGTCACCTAAATTTTCCCTGCCAGGTACGTCAGAAACCTTCGACCGACTGGTTTTTGGGAAAGATTATCGATGAATCAGCAGTTTTTGTAGTATTACCGATTCCAGTTCCAACTTTAATATTTACGGGGAGAAAGTTCATGGACTGTGCCACTATGGTTTTTACCCGTCCGGGGTTTCTCCCCGATAGTTTTAGAGAGAGAATTTAGTAGTTAGAGTTCAGGCGATGGCCATTGTTCCCAATTTATAGATATTTACGCTACATTTAATGAGTTTTTCCTTTTTTAGCGACATTTTTTCACTTTTAGCGGCATCTCCTACTCAACGGAGCACGTTCTATTTCGTCGACCCTCTTCTTCCTACATGAAAATAGCATTACGTTCAGTTGATAAAGAACAATATCCTTACTAAAAATATGTGTTATTTCAGAACTAATACAACATTTTAGAAGTGAATTCTTGCTAGTTTATTTTTAAAATACTTTTAGTAGTAATAGTAGTTTAATGGTTTAGATATTTTCTGAGTTTAGTAGCTTTTTAGCTACGATTCAGGTTTCTCTGGCAACATTTTCAAAAATAAATTGGCATGTATACCGATGACCAGCCAACACGCAATATGTCTACATGATAGTTTTTGGTTCGCCGACCTCGAGATACATTTATCAAGCGCTTTTACTAGCCATACGTGCGCCCAGGGCAAGCTTTGAAATACGTTTCCTTCTCAATAAGAATTCTGCATACTTTACTTTTCTTATTTTTATTATTATAAAAATATTTTGTTATTTCTCATTAAAAATTATTACTCTATTTAAGATATTAAATAAAAACTTGCCCCGCCCTGGTTACGGTCCTGCGTTTATCAGTATCAGTGCAAAAATGTATCCTTCACTCTATAGCTCCCCACCTTCTTCAGCCAATATTTAGCGGCGGACAGTCATGTTTGGGAAAAAGTTAAGAGATTCCGATACCAAACTCGATAGCTTGATAAGAGTAGCCGAGGGTTCAGAAACCACTGCCAAAGACTCGCGCAGGCACAATGTCTATTTCCAGTTATTCTAGTATTTGGTTGATCTCACCAGACATAAAATAGTTAGAAATAATAGAAAATACATTTAGCTCACAGAAACAGATAACCGAACTCAAAGGGACTTATTACGAGAGCTTTCAATAATAGGGCATTTCTCGCAATAGACTGCGAGTTTTCATCTTGCTGTGACACATTACGCAGAGAAAATATCTCTCATCTTCTGTCTATCAGAAAATTTTACTATTTTGTACCTCAGTAAAAAAATTTGATATGGCCAAATGCGAATAATTGATACGCAAAATTACCTAGATTTTGAAATAGTTGGTAGCAGGAGAGGCTTTAGGTATGAACTACCGATGCAAAGTCACTCGAAGACCCCCACATGTCCACTTCTCCTTATTAAAACAAAAGAACGGGTGCTCAGGACGACCTTGACACCTGAGGACCCATGCTTCGCTTACCTCTTAGAGTCGGCCTTATTTAGTAAGATACCGAAAAAGGATGTTTTCTAGCCCTAACAGTATAAATTTTTCTCAAGGTCTGCGGAAGATAGCAAATAAAGCAGCATTGACACCTGTTCATTTTTCTCGACTTCTCATAGTGTCCCAGTAAATCTGAAGAAGGCAGTATATTGCTATGGAATATCTGAAGGATTTACAGAAGAATGGAATAAATTGTGGGAAATTGCTTCATCTACAAATGTAGCGTCAGAGAAGTTGCTGATCCTGAACGCTCTAGGGTGCACCAAAAGTGATGTAATCATTGAAAGGTATGTTCACAGATTGCACAAATATCTTCTGTCATAGTTTTTCCTTTGACGCAACAATAGTTGGGTAGAAATTGTTAATTAATTTACATATATTAATTATGATTCTCATCGCGTTATGCGTTACCTATTAAAACGTTTAAAAACTTGCAGTCTCTCAGTTGTGTCAATTTAAACTTGAATTTTAGAAAAAAAAATAGAAATACAATGCACAAATACTAGATTAGGAAAGTTGATATAATTAAAGCGTCTTTATGTTTTACCCTCAGCTACCTGAATAAAACACTCCTGGATGATGGTCAGATAAGGAAACAAGATCGCACCATCGTCTTCAACTCTGTATTAGCTACAGCTCAGGGATTGAGTGTTGGAATTAATTTCCTGATAGAAAATTTTGAACAAATGAGGGCTAGGTGAGTCATTAGAGTGTACAATTTTCTCATGATACCATGAAAATCATAAATGGAATTATTGAAATAAGAGTATACTAACTACACAGGAAGGGTTTATAAAAAGAAGTTGTTTGCAGGAAGAACAATATTTTTTATGATTGAAAAGACGATTTGCAACTCATAAATAAATGGGTAAACTTTAGTATATATTATTAATTCACTCCTTCCTACTTAATTCTTGAAGATCATAAAAATCATTTTGTCCAAAATTTTCCTAATTCTTTTCTTCTTTATTCATATGATTCGGTTTAGGAGGGTATCATTAAGCTGCAGTAAATGTCTTTAATTAGTATAATTAATTTTCAGTTATGGAGAAAGAGAGACAAAGGACATTCTTTTGGCAATTGCAGACCGCGTATCATCGAAAGAACAAATAGAAAAGGTGAGATGCTATAGAGCAAATATTTTTTGTGTTTAATTTAAATGAATTTGTTCTGGTGAATTATTGTTTCCTGAATAACTCACTACTTGTGTTTTTATTTCCACTAACAGCTTACGACATTTGTGAAATCAAATAAGGCAACTCTTGGAGCAGTGGGTGTTCAGGCTCAGAAAACTATGGACGATAACAGCCATTGGAATCAAAAATACGCAAAAACTATTGAAGATTGGCTAAACGTAAGATATCCATCTTCCTCGACCAAGAATACAGCATTTATACTGGTGGTGGGATTAGCAACTCTTTTAAGCTATTATCTTTGATATCCATAAAGTTACATAATTTATAAAGTATTTGCAAGAGATTTTCACTAGCAAGCATTTGTAAATAGTATTAAGATTATTTACTATATATGTTTAATAAGTATATTTTATTTCCTGCTAAATAAAGAGTATTTTGTTTAGTTAATTCTTCTCTTTTTCTTGATGTTTTCTGATAACCGTAAACAAACCAGAAAGTTGCATGATAATGATAACTAAGGAGAAAAGGACACGGAAAAAATGTAATGCTTATTCTTGCTGATCACAATCTATTTTTTAGAAACTTTTTATAAAATAAAAATTATTATATATATTATNAATTATTATATATATTATCAGATATGATTATAATAAATAAAGAATGCTTAGAAAATCTATTCCAAGAGGTTAAAAAAATATAAAAATAATTACAGATAAAATGTCAAAGTTATAGCTTAAGGGCTGCTACGCAGCTGGCAAATCTTAAGAAAACCCACGAGGCTCCTGCCCGAACCATGCTTTGTTTCTACGTAGTAACCTACCTTTCAGGAAAGGTAGCTTATGACACAATGAAGAGTTATTGCTGCATTGGCAGCGGAGGAGACGCAGACGAAGTAACCGTGCTCAGAAGATATTTTCTTTAGATTGTGACTTCAACGAGAAAACAGTTGAAAGAGTGATACGAAAGACGAGTAAACAGTGGAATCACCTCAGAATTTCAACCTTGAACTTATAACTACCCATGATGCCGAAAAGCACGGTTTCCCAACCGATAGATGATTTATTACTTAAAAAACAGAGGCTACTCATTAATCACCATATTTGTTCCTGTTTCTCCTCCTGATAACTCCCTCGGTTTCTTTGGACTAAAATTGACTCTAGACAATTTCAGTTACAGAATATCAAAATTCTTTCCTACTGAAAATCTTCGACCTGCATACGAGTATTATGCCAAATTTAATCTCTGCTCTCACCCTAGTACTGGCCGTGACCAAACCGACGAAAGGAGAATATCCGGTATCTATCGTACAGATTAGATTGCGAAAACTATTAAATGTTTTCCGTATGTCAAACTGAAACGTGCTTTCTAACGTGCAAAAGAACATAAGGTCTCCTTTTCAAAGAAATCAAGAAATTCCCGCTTCACCACTCATCTCAATGATAACTTTAACGATACATCTTTTTCATTCATAATTCTCAACTTTTGGGCTACAGCCAAGCCAATATAGACCAGGATACTCTCTGGATAGATATAAGTGAGCAACGCGTTCGTCTTCGGCGAAAGCGGTCCCGGGCACGATTTCCGGTGGGGGTTCACGAGCGGGATGACCTCAGCTGTCGAAGCACTTTTAACAATACTACTACTAATTCTAGACTTTGACAAAGAAAATAAAAATTACCTGCTAGAGCAGCTTCAGATTCACGGCCAACCAAGTTTCTCCATGATCCTGGTTAATGAGTGTCTTTTCACTGAAAATTTACCAATCGTACCCAGAACCGTAATTCCCCACCTACCACTTACTTATTCTTTCCCAAGAGAAATTTCTCCTAGAGAAAGAAATTTCAACGTAGAGCAGCACGTTTCGTTAGGGAAGATTTTAGATTCGATAGCAGCGTTACGGCTATGATAAAATCCCTCGGGTGGAGTTCACTACAGGAGAGAAGATCAGAATACAGACGGAAGCTGTTCGATAAATTCATCAGCCCAGATCGAAGACATCATAATTCCAGTACAAAACGAATGCGATCTACGAGAGGCGTCGACCAAGTGATGTAAAGAGATAATCGCTAGAATAGATAGCCTCGTTTTGGTCGTTTTTCCACGGAGCATTAGAGAGGCTAACAGGATAGATTAGGTATGAATATTTGGTGTTGATCCCCCCCATTGCCAAATGCCAATCGGTGGCTCGCGGGGTAAAATTCTAAATTCTCCTGTTCCTTTCTTTCCCAAGATCAACCTCCTCCTCCTCTCTTCCATCCCCTAATCACCATTGTCGCCTTCCCTTGTGTATGATTGCATGCATTGTTATATATTCCTTTTTCCAATTGCCTAAAGATAAGGTAGAAACAGTAGATCCACCAAAACTGGTTGTTTCTTACTTAAATATTTTTTCTGTCGGTGGAGTAAGATTTTGTCATTATTGAACCAAATTTAAAAAATGTAATTCAATCTAAAATGAGGCAATTCTTTTGGAATAAAATAATTCCTGCAATCTAGGCTTCATTTTACAAATCTAGTAGGAAATACTTATTTTAGCAATACGCATGCGATTGGATTTGAACATTTATCAACAAGTAAGTTAAATGCAGATGACTTGATCAGGCAAAGCAAATTAAATGAAATTGGATGATCAAAAATACACAAAATGAATACTTGCTAGGAAGAATAAAAGGTTTAATTTATATTTCATAGAACATATATTCATGCTAAAATACAATAAACTCGGATTCAACTTAACTAATTTTGCATTAATCTTATATAGGTTCAGTGGAAATAAAATATTCTATTTAAAATTCTGTAATTAAGTAATTGTTTATGTGTAGGTTTTTATAAGGTTACCTCCTCTTCAGTTGAGTGGTATTTACCAGGCTTCTGAAGTCTTCCAGAGATTTACACAAAGATTAATTAGAATGGAAGAGTAAATATTGATAGTTTTACTAATCTTAAAATATATCTGGTTTTGATGTCTTCAGCCAAATTTTTATCTGAAATCAATACAAATCTTCTTGTACCAAATGAACTATCTTATACTAATTATGAAATGCTGATGGTACGGAGCGCATTTAAGAGAATAAAATAGTCATGTGTGCCACACAAGCAGCTATTTGACTATACATGTATATGGTATCAGTCAAATAAAATGATCATCCCTTCCAATTCTTCATATAAAAATAAGTTTGCCCAAATTTTATTTTTATAAAACTATTATACAAGTAAATTTAAAACAAAGGAATCAATGCAGAAGTATATCTTCAACAGAATGTCTTTCATGAGCATGAAGATACCAAACACATTTTGTTAGCTACAGGCCACATATAATGTGAAAGAACAAACAGACTAAGTGAAATGCTACAGAACAAACACTTCTTATATACATGAATGTAATTTGGTAAATTTATAGCAATTTGAATGGTTCCCGTGTTCCTGAGCAACTTGTGTAATGGATTTAGCTTTAACAAATGAATTAAAAACTTTATGGAGCATCACAATAAAACTCTATGAACAGCTAAGAATTTAGTATAGGTTTTTTCGATTTATTCTGTTCATATACAATGATATTTCCAAAGAATATATATATTCCGTGACTATGTTTAGCTATTTATGTCTATTAACCCACCATTACATTCAATAATACTGGGTGGAGATTCTCTGCGTCGTGCTAATGCAAGTTAACAAATGGAATGAAAACCAATCCAAACCAAGACAAAAAATTCCAATATTTTCCCTTCTCAAGTAAACTCATCTTTCCACTAAGGAAGAGAAAATGTATAATTTAGTAATGAAAATTGTTTCAACAAAAATAGCTAATATTTGAAATAATTTAACACATGCTCCTAATTTATCGAAAGGAAATTAAAGTAAACAAAACATTTATGTTCTTTGCGATTAATTAAATACATTCAAAAGTAAGTATGCTCTTACCCTACTTGACAAAGAAAAAATAACCTTCTTTGAGATCTTTATTTTAAAGTCTTATATTATATTACTGCTCCCAATTTTGTAATATTACGCAGACAAATATATTAGTAAAAGGAATACGAAGTTAATTAATAATTAAGTTTGTTTTAATTAATAGTTACATTTGTTATTTTTTGTGGAAAGTTGTTTCATTAATTATTAGCACTAAAATGTTTAAGAATTTAAGAAGAATTTGTTATTCTTTATAGTTGAGGCCAAATTATTACATTCATTAACCCATTACAATAATCAACATGATGTAAATACATTAAAACCCACCCACTTTTTATTTCTTGTACTACGTTAAAAAAGAGCAATGTATTTTTTTTAGCTCATTTTTAAAAACATGCTTTTGATCTTGAAAAACAAAAAGGAATCTTCTTAAGTTTGCTTTATTTTGCCACAGATTTATAATTCATTCCAGAATCAAATTCATTAGCTTGACGTTATCAGGTGTCTAATTTCTCGCTGTCTTTAATATAAAATTCCCATTTAGGTTGGTGGGTGTCCTCCATGTGATGTGGTCAGTTAATTTTTCTCCCCCACAGATGGAAAAGATAAGATTCTGGAATGGCCTGACCGTTCATGTTTGCCATTTTATGTTAATGTGAGCATCCATTAAAACATTTGTTAGCAGAGTAAGATTAACAGCAACTTGTTAACCAAGTAATTGTTAGCAGAGGTATCACTGCAATTAATCCCTCAATAGCATTATAGATTATGTAAAAATACATTTTTGAATGACTTAAGTTTAGTGAGTCCAGAAATAACCTCTAATGTCCCAGAAAACAATTTTGGAACACAATAATGTTCAGGTTATTATTAAATCTTCACACTGACATTATTTCCAGTTATTTCAATTAATCCATTAAGGTATATGTACTAGCGTGATTCATCACATAAAGGAGTGGTTTAAGCCTTAATATAATCATGGAAAAGGGTTTCTTAGTATGAACTACTATTTTTCTCCCGTTTTCTTGTGTAGTCTTAGCTGAGTGAACCTGCTTCTTATATGTATCAGCCAACATGTTTCTTCATTTCCTGCCTTTCTGCATATAGAGCATTGTTTGATACCATATGTATATTTCAAACTACTCATATATTAATGATATACAGCTAATACCGTATTTTCTAGTAAATAACACGCATTTAAAAAATCTCTTCACTGTGATAATGTATAGATAAGACGCATTTCAAAATTGTTATTATGTTGCCGAGAATGTTTTTTCACTACTGTAATAGTTATGATAACTATTCTTGTGTTTTGAATGGAATTATTTGATTAATTAACATTTACAATATGTTGGTTTTAATAAAATTGCCCTAGTACTAAGTGAGTATATACTCCATGACTTTCATGATATATGACGTGAGTTGTTTAGTCATTCGTTTCTGAGTTCAATATTCAAGATAATCAATGAAACAAGATTTTCTGTTGTATATCACGCACTATTATTTTTATAATTTTTCTTGTATAGATAACACATGGGTTATCTACCAGAAAATATGGTAATTATAATTTTAATAGTAAACTACTAGTACTTTCTATATATTTAGCTCTTGATAATTTTCATTAGTTGCTGATAACCTATGAGAATTTGCACAAATTCTTTATGGCTATGCATTTTTCAGCTGGACCTTTCATTGACTTGATATTTCTTCTTGTTTTTACTGCTTTTGCAGAGAAATAACACAGAATAATTTTCACTGCTTTCCTTCCGATTTTTCTACACTATTTCAACTATGACAATGATTGAAAATAAATATACTCCCAGAAATGTCCCAACTGGCCCAATTTTATTTTGTCCTCAAAGTAGTAATGTACCAGTTTTGCACCAGTTATCTCTGGACACCCTAACCATGCTACCATCATATGTGCCATGCAGGAACGGTTAGGATCTATAACTTCAAGCTTTAGATATTTTTCTGTACACACACACAGGAATAAAATAAGGTTTATTCTTGCTGATCACAACCAGTATTTCTTGAAAGAAATCTTTTAACACACTGATAGTTAAATTAAAATTTATATAATGTTTTCCACCTTTCTCGAGGGGTTAGTAAAATTATGGCTTTAATCTATCTCAAATTAAACAATAGACAAATTTTATTTCATCTTCTAAAGACTGCAAGAAGCAACTTATTTAAAATTGGATATAATTTATAATACAGTGGTACCTTGATGAACAATCTGCTCTATGAATGAATTCTAAGCAAACCCTTTTATTATTTCATTTTTATTTCTAGATACAAACTGAAAAAACCATAAATATATAATGGAAAACTGGATTTTGAGATACAAACTTATTAAGTTACAAAATTTGAACTGGAACAGATTAAGCTCATAACTCAAGGTACAATTGTATTTTCATGTCACTTAGGTTTTACTTAGAGCAGACATTTCGTCACATGTTTTTTGTTCCCAAAATTTAATTTGCTGAGGTAATTTCTGAGAGATATTCTTCCAGGGAATGCTGAGTTTAGATCATCTCTGTTTTAGAATGAAAGATGACCATATACAGTTTTAAAAGAGGGTCAGAGAGTTATGTTGGAGTTACTTTGCTTCCAAATATCCCAGAAAATTAATTTGGTTGGCCATGTATGCTATATCTATAGCCTATAGATAGCTCCAATTATCTATCAAAAGAAGCCTAGGTGCAAATTTCTACCAGACACACTTTTACACTTTCATTGTTCACATGATAAATAACTGTTAATACCTAAAACAGGGTACTTGACTTAAAATACAAGTACTAGAGATTTATTGCTTGACCTTAGCAATAAAAAAGTTAACAATGTATTCTAAACAGGAACCATCAAACTGCCACAAAATCCCCATAACTCTTGGTAGGTGCTGCCCACAGACAACAGCAAGGCAGTTAGACAAAGAAGCTCTTTAAGGTATGTACATGCATCTTAAACAAATTAGACCTCAATAGTTCAGCTTCAAAAACAACGTATGAGTGATAAGAACGCTTCCAAGAAAGTTTAAAGCTTACAGTAAAAAAGTTATGTTGCACACATTTGCTGTATTGACTGGAAAGGATGCAAATTCAGGTTCTCACTGGCTTCCACGGAGGGGAAATCATATCCATATCATTAAGAACATAAGAAAATAGGCAAGTTCAATTTATGGCACTTGATATTCTTGATGAAGCATGAGTAGTTGTCAATTTACGACCTGTATAGGGTACAATCTGAACCTGGCCTAACATGAAGATGAGCTATTCCACATGGCCACCTAATTCATTGAATTGATCCATGATATGAAATTAACATATGTAAATTACATAAGTGAGAAATTCGCAATGCTGATTTAAAGCAGATTTTCTTGATGACTGCATGTTGGGGTAGATAGATTATTTTAGCTGCAGCTGAATTATGAACAGGATTATTAGTAAATAATTTGAAGATCATTGTGTAGAATGCAAAGATAATTTTTCCTGAGAATTCACCTAAAATTGTTTCACAGATGTAAACTGACATGGAAAAGAGAACGACTTCCTTGTCAGTAGACAGTGCCACTAGATTAAGGCTGATCAAGCCTTGGAGTAAAGTATCACTTGGATAAAGGCTTACTAAGTATAAAAGGGTAATGTAACCCTTTTTTCATAAGATACAAGAGAACAGATACAGGAATACAAATATATAATTTTTTCCACAAATTTATAGCAAAATATTGTAGAATCCAGTAACTTGGCCTTGACTTCGTGGTAGTCTTCCATCATGAAGATAAATATAAAAACACTTCTACACTGTACCACAAAAGGTTTTTATTACAGGACCATGGTTTCAACCTGATGATGACCCAATGGGTTGAAACCTTGGTCGTGTAATAAAAACCTTTTGTGGTACAGCGTAGAAGTGTTTTTCTATTTAGCAAAATATAGGCTCGGAGTTAATCAGCTTTATTCAATCACCATAGAATAGAGCATATAAAACAGTTTGAACTGATTTGATGCCAATGGAGCTAAACTAGAAATGAACTGAAGTTTTGCATTTCCATTTTCAGAGAGAATATACAATATACAAGAATATACAATTGGAAATAAAATGCAGTCTAATGCTCTTATTTGGACACAGGGAGACAATGGTTCTGTAAAATATTCAGCCCAAACGATGGTTTGAAAAATTTCTTCTTCACCATAAGCAATCAGTAGCTTTGGCAAAGGAATGACGCTTACTAGGTAAGATGAGGGCTGAGGCTCCAGCTGAAGTAGGAATCTAAATATGCTACCCTGAATGTAATTACAAAACTTAGCATGGCGATCTGAAGATTTCAAGAATTGTTCACATAAATCTCTAAAAAGTGACCAAAATAAATGCTACTACTCAGCATAATTCATATATAGTCTGTAAGTACCTTTCACATTATCAGAGATATAAACAAGACTGAGACCAAAGTAAATGAAATGGACACTTCTCCTTACTGCAAGTAGACCAATAAAAAATCTTCTATCCATCAAGATATGGTAGCAGGAACAGAGACAATGAGTAAAAGAGATCTAATATAGATGCTACATTATGGGAATGAGTGTATTATAATTTAGAGAAAGGCAGAAAAATTGGGCTGAAAGAGGAGTATCAGATTCTGAAGAAGTGTAAAGATTACATGGAATAGAAGATAATATGTGAAAGTAAGTATGTGTGCAGTTGAAGCATAATAATACTGTAAGAAGTAAGGATAGTATTACTTATGAAAGTTAAAAAACAGACAATAAAGGTTTTCTCAAAAGAGAGAAAGATTTAACTTTGCTTTCAAAAAATTTAATCTATATAATATTGTATAACATCATCTAATATGACAAAGAAAAGAAAAAACTGTTTAATTAGATTTACAATAGAATATTTTATTGTTTCAAACATTTAGACTGCAAATGTAACAGCAGTCATTTATATAGAGAAACTTGAAATACTCTACATAGGCACAATTTAAGCTCAATAAATGAGGAGGAATATCACCAAGATGGGATTCCCACTGCAAAACATGATTAGAATGAGACTGTTCAATAATGGCAAGGAAGCTGCAAATGAATCAAGATTTTGCTTAAAAAAATTGCAAGACTCTTGATTACATGATTTTTGAAGATTAATAGCAATGATTATCACCAGACAAATTCATTTTATCACAATTTTTGGTGTTATGGTCAGTTTAACCACTTTAAATTAATTAAAATTTATTCAATTATTTTGTCTAAAAAGTATTTTATCCATATTTTATGTTAACTGATTAATTATTATACTGAAATGAATGAATATAAATGGACATAAATCCATGATGCATGAAATTCTATCCAAACTGCATTTGGAAATCCAAAGAAATGGATGTGTTCAATAAAAAGTAAAATGTATGTACAAATAAAATTCAAATTAAAACAAGGTTCAGACACTTAAATTAAATAAAACTAGTAAAGAAATCCAAAAAGATAACCAACTCATTGTAAACTGGGCCATTAAAGTAAATAATAGCCTATACTCCAAGAATCATAAACTACTGATCAGAAGGTTAAACTGCTTAAGTTGACCCAACAACAGCACTTTAAGCTGGTACAATCTTAAATATATATCAAAGTAGAAAGAGCAACTGTCTAAGAATACAAATAAAATCACCTTAAAAATTCTTCAAGATCTCACATCTTATTTTTTCTATCCTGGACGACGAATGATTTTATAATGTACGCTTGGGAAGGCAAAATTAATATTCTTCTGATGAAAAGTTTGTTAAAAGGAAAGTTGCAGTTCTTAACAATTTGATAGAATAAAATGAAATTTAATTGAATGAGAATCTAAAATAACAATCAAATCAAAGAAACTAGAACATCTAACTTAAGTGAAGAAATATATCTGGATTTTGAGATCAAAGAAAAAAAAAACAAACTGCATGCCAAAAAAATATATTCATCTACTCCTTATAGTCTAATGTACATGCAACACAGAGTTTGGGGATGAAGATATCTCGTACGGCTCAACTTTCTCACGAGCAGTTTGGAACAGTGTGTATAATACCCCATTTCATTGATATATTTTTTAAACCCAAAGAAATATCAAAATAGCATGAAAATATGTAAAACAACTACATTTCTAATATAATCAAGAAATGGATGATCTTCGAGTGAAATCTTTCAATTTTTCTATTTCAGCTGGTCTTACTATTCCTTTTTCAGTGATTATTGCAGTTATAAGTTCAGCAGGGGTCACATCAAATGCTGGATTCCAGCAAGTTATTCCTATTAAAAAGATAAAAAGGTAGAGTTAGTTTTCAGCAGATGTTATTGGAAAAACTTCTTGGTGAAATGAGAGAATTACATAATTAGTAGGGTGTACTTGGAATTCAAAACTTGTCTTCAAGTCTTCAAATAAGATAGCGAAGTTTATCAACCTCACGCACAAATGCATTTTGGTAGATTATTCAGAGCATTTACGATAACAGAAAAGAAAACTTTGGAATAAAACTTTTATGTACTAACATAACAATGATTTTACATTATTTGTTAACCACTCATTAATTTAACTCCAATAAATAAAGAATTAACTTGTAACTTTAAGATTAAAAGATTAAGGCAAAGAGATTGTATAGTATTAGTAGTAGGTTATTAAATAGGAGTTGACATAACTTATTTTTGAATTTTTGCTTAAGTGTAAAAGCTCAATTGCAACTCAAGCTATTAGAATTTAATAGATTTTATACAAATATTTCACAAGTAAAAGTTCTCAAAAATGGGTAAATACCTTAACATTAAATGACAAAAAAGGTTCTTCTGTGGGATTTAACAACTCACCGGGGGCAGCAATCCGACATTCTCCAATATGAGTCATTTCATGAGCGGGTCTCTCTTCTATCACAATATTTTCACCACTGGGTATATTAAAATCAATGGATGTAAGGGGAGCAGCAACAAAAAATGGAACTGAATGATGCTTTGCCACAACTGCAATCTTCAAAATCCATGAAATCAATTAAAATGTATGATCATTTCTCAAGGATTTAATACTTGAAACAGATTATTGAATCAAATTAACTGAAAATTTACAAAGAATAATAAAAAGCACCATACTCATCAAGAAATTTTCTTATGCCTTATTTGAGGTGGAACATGTTCTCTACAGAAATTTTGTAGAGTTACAACTTTCAATACAATGATTCAAACTTCAATATAAAGTCACTTGCAAAAGTCTGTGGGCATGTCTGTCATTGCTCTAGAGGCCAAACAGTACACTTAAGCTTCCAGCTGATACTATGTGCTTCAAAGGTAAGGAGTGAAACTGTGGTAGTGGTACATTTTTTGGAACTTTGGAGAGTAGGGAAAAGAAGGAATTAATGAAGAATTTCAGTGCATTGAAATTGAATAAGGACAGCACCTTACAACATTAGAATGCTTTGAAGGTTAGTATGGTCTGTGACCGAGATAATTCACAGTGAAAGAAAATGTTTTTCTGGGTCAGTTAAATGAGCAACTTAGCAACATTGATCTGCAGGAACTGCACCCCAAAAGCTAATGTTTATGTACTTCTGATTTCCAATCATATGTTGTGGGCAGTATCCGTATAAGTACAAATATTTAGGTTATAATCTTTAATAGCAAATATAGTCCCCAAAAATGCATACAGACATTTAGCAAGTGATAAAAAATTGCAAGAAATGAATGATGATAAAAGTAGTTACACTGATGCAAACATTGTCCTACAAGGATGCCATAATTTTATCTCTTTCCTCATAATTTCTAAACTATTTTTTGTCAGCAAATACTGTGGGATCCAAGAAGGCCTAGTTTATTTCTCATTTCAATCTACTGCAAGCAAACTAAGGGAATGAAACATGACGTGCAAAAATTAAGATTGCTTATGAAGCATTTTTAATTACAGACGAAGTTCTATTTTAGTTTTTTTATGTAAATTACACGAGGGACAACATGCAACAAAATACAATGATATCAGTGCGTATAATTTTTCAGCCAGAATAGACAAAATTTTAGCTGATTAAAAAATGTTGAATGAGTTAACTCCTTATTCCAAAGTAAAATAGAAAGAATTATTCATCTGATATTTACAACTAAGCTGGGGTAAAAATCTAAATGTATTTAAAAGGTGGAAGGAAAATTCTGCTGTTTATATCTTGATCTCCTCGGTATATCACAATCAATGATTATAATTTTGGAAAAGGGAACTACATTTCATGAACTGAGAAAGTATGGCAGAGTCATCCTTTCTGGCCATTTACTTCCATTTCCTAATCCATTAACTCCTGAAACCGGCAAGTACTAAATATTATACTTTGGCTAACTACATATGGTGGGTGGTAAACCTTCAAGGATTTGAATTGGTAAGTAAATTGTACTATTATAAGCTTGGTAATGGAAAACTTGTCTCTTGGAACAAATTTTTGAGACCTTTCTGAATGAGTGAGGTGCTGTCTTTTGAGTATGGTTCTCTTTAATTCAATAGCAATTTCTTCTTTCCCTTCACTTGCCTTAAGTTCCTAAACACATACCCCCGCCATGGTTTTCCTCTTTACCTGAAAATCATGTAGTAACAACAGACATTTTAAAAGTATAGTTTTGCTGCTAGAACAGCAACAGAACGTGCCCATGAACTTCTACAAGTGACTGTACAAATATAACAGATTTCCATCACGTATTAATGTACATACTATAGTTTTTATTTAAGCAGAACTATCCTGAGTCTTTAAGGGAAAACATAGTATATTTCATTCCAACAGTGGTATGGTAGAGTTATGATTATTTTTGTATAAATTTTGCTTCAATGTTATGGGTTAACTTTTGATGCAATTTGTTTCATATTATATCATATATATNTTCATTATCACATCAAAGAATTTTTTGATCCACAATTATAATTCATTTAAGAGAATTTTTCATTGTAATAATTTATTCTGATTCATCAAGTCAGTATTTAAAGTTTCTTAAAAGAAACTTGATTTTTGCTGAAGATGGTGGTGAGCTGAATGTTCTCTTCCAGTAGCTTTGTTCTCAATAATAGCTTATAAGCTAATATTCTATTTTTTATAAGGCAAATAAAATACTTTAAAATAATAATGACATTTTACTTACCTAAAGTAAACAAGCCACTTACGTTGTGCTTCCTCACTTATAATTTTATCGTTAAACCTCAATTAATTGAAACGCAATACAAAATTATATTACAATAAGTAAATTAATTACAATTTAAGCATTATGTTTGTATGTATGTATGTAAACTGCAATTTTCCATAGTTCTAGAGAGTACCTGTTATGAAAGTTTCGGAAAGTAAGCAATTTTCTGGCAAGTGTTGAAAGGGAATTTTTGGCTAACAGTAAATCTGTTGAGCTGGACATGGCTAGGATCAGATCAAAAAGAGCCCATAAAATTGGTCCAGAATTTGAAAGTACTGGGAAAGAGCTGGGTTTAATCCCATTAATCACAGATCTTCCTTAGAAATTGCAATAAAATGCACTTTCACATTTTCCTGATCTTGCTATCAATTAACTACCTGAATCACTAATTAAACCCTTGGCAGAAAATACTTAACCTTTTAAAAAGATAGCAAGTTTTTGAGTTTATCTATGACATTAACCATTCATGCACAGAAACCAAATCTGCTACCCAGTGGTTCATACAGTTTTAGTTTTATTCAAACTATCATACTTTAAACCTTCCTTCAGCATTAAGTTGATACTTAAACATACAACATTGCAAATTAGGACAATAGTGCATATTTAAGTAAGCATGGTAGGGATTAACACTGGCTGCTAAGAAGTAAATCTGGGTTGGTACCACATACCAACACTGTTCATGTTGGGTAAATACTAAGCCATGACACCGCAAGTCACACATGGACTAGAAAATCAGTCATTATGCCTGTTATCCATGAGGAGCATTACCACAAAAGAGATTTGACAAACCACAAATGGCTGAAAATGCAAAGACTGAACATGAACTGTAAATTAACAAGCAATAAAAATTAATGAATACCCAGTGCTAGTAAAATGCTAAGGGGATGTAGCGAGCATTAGCAAGACTGCTATATGCCCTCTACACGCGGCGGCCATATTGTCTTCCAGAGCCACCTAGCTGGTGAAAAAAGAGGGATACATGCTCCTGCCTTTACACGAGGACTACTTTCACTTCCTTGCCGGCTGTCATCGCGTCAAGATCATTTACCTGAGTTTGTGCCCAATCTGTTATACTGACCACGTGGTCCTGATAATTGTTAATTAAATCTCTAAAACTCACGCGAGTGTTTTATTTGGTCAATTCCTTTCCGTGCATCGTCAGTACGTCCACAGGGACAACTACAGCAACTCTATCATGTTGCCTGCTAATCTATTTAGATAAGTGCTTATCCAGAAAAAGTGACTTGAGTGATTTTTGAAAATGAATAACTTAATAAGAATGAAGAGAAATGCTTAAAAAACTATTTTTTTGGCACATTATTTTTTATCACCCTAATTTGTTTCATCTTGAAATTGAGTAATGCAAGTGCATTGCCTTCTCAGGAGTCATACCTTAACTCACCTCCATTTTACATCCAATGACATCAAAATAAGCTTCAGTACAAACATTCATGACTATGAATGTCAGTTTCTTTTAGAGTGAATAAACAAATAACCTCAATGATGATAGAACAGGTAATCCTCAAGTTAAGAAAATATAATAATTCAAACACTTGCTACATCGAAAAAGAAGGGAGTTGGAAATAATCCCAATGATTACAGATAAGTTGGCTTATATTTCACTTGATTAATGATAATAACTACCACAGCAACTAATAGATTTTAATCCCAACAATATTTGAGGTGTTGTTTCCTAAGTTATGATGAACTGAGCCAAGTAATGGCTTTGGTTGCATATACTATTGCATTGATTCATAAGACAAATAGAAGATGCAAAGGGGTATCTCTAACAAACCAAAAATAAATAAATTAGAGGTCAAAGAATGTGAAGACCGCTATCATACCATTTATCATAATCAAATGAAGGAAAATAATTTCTACAGTTGAGTATAATAGCATTACAAATTGTGATTAGAATAAAAAGTGGAGATTTTTACAGAATTTTTAACACACACATAAATTTACGTTAATAAAAATTCTGTAGGACAGTGAAAAGAGATTGGAATTTTTGTGCACAAATCTGTAAACTCTAAATATGTCACCTTTGAAGCCCAGACATACAACAGGAAATTTAACTTTATTTTAGAAATCGTAAACTATCTCATCCATTATTTTTTCTTAAGGTCATTGGTAAGAACAGACTAACATAAGAAGAGGGCTTTGTGCAGAGCTGTGCCATGCTATGGGTGTATTGGCGGTGGCATCTGAAGGGCGGCAACAGAGGTATAGCCAAGGGGGGTTTTATGGGGTATGCTGGCAATTTTAACATGTAGCTGAGAAAACAGATGGCAAGATTTGGCCAACCTACACCAATCCAGTAACCCTGACCAAACTGTTTTTGTTATTCTCTGGACCCATGACTCAAGTATTCTGTGTAAATAAGTGCTTTCTCAAATCATGTCTTCTATAATCACTTTTGCATACTCAGCCAGGTGCATACATGCAGTTTCTGGGAATCTGATACTGAGTAGTGTAATTCTAGCTAAACAATGAATCTTGAACAAAACCATCTGTGATGCATTGCCTGAGAAGAACAATACCTGCCATTCACACTTTCTTCTTCCTTGGCACCATGCTTAAAAGCAGGAATAGTGGTCCACCAAAAGTTCATAACCAATGTTTTGTTTGTTCTTTATCTTCCACACATCTCTTATGAGATAGCAGATCCTTCAAGCTGAGATGAGACAAATATGGTTTGGTGTGGATTATTATGTACTTCAGTTGCATTCTGGATTACTCTCCTTTATTGGGGTTAGTCTGTGTTGAGTAGTTGACAAATCACAGGATTTCTAGGGTTATTGTTAATTCTTGAAGGCGTAGTAGTGTCTTTAAATCTTTGTCCCTTGTGCACTACCTTTCCAGTATTTTGGGATAACCATGTTTCATGAGTCCCTCTTCAGTTCATCCTGAACTAAGTATCTTTCTTATTTAACTCGTTCGTGAACTAAGACTGATTATATCAGTACCAATGTTAGAAAAAAATCTAAACCATTTTAATGGGTTTGAGTGAATAAAAAGTGAAAATGTATCTGTTCTATCATTCTCTCATTGATTAAGAGGCAAAATACTGGTGACAATTTCAATGATTTCCAAATTTTAAAATATTTATCTATTATGTACAGATTTTAAAAGTAAAAAAAGTGGATAGTAAAGTAAATCATTGAGACAAGATTTGTATTTAAAAATTGGTTTAAAATCATTAATTATTAATATTAGTTTAATTCAAAACCATGGATTTATTTGCAATGAAGAGGAAGATATTTTTAGCATGAAGGATGAAGCAGAAATTTCTATTGCACATGGGAAGCAACTTTTCATTGAATTTTTAATGAAATACAGAAATTGTCAGTGACACAAACTAGACTTCACCAATAAGACAGGTACTTAAGTGGAATTAATTTCTAGGTAACCTAGTTCTGTAAAATCAGTTGCCCTTACTTGACCCAGAAGAGAGCCCTGCTGACTGGAATAATTGAAATTCCTATTCTATTTTAACAATTCAATAAGCGTCATGTAATAACATTTTCTGTCATCTTCAACTGTATCCCTCTATGAATACTTCTGTGTAAATGTTGTGTAAGTGCCATTTAGGAGAGAGGGAGGGCGTGTCTGTGCTAAAGGTCTGTATGGGCCAGGTTTGGGCTGGGTAAAGCAGGCAGTCTATTAGACTGGGACCCAAGTTTAACTCAGGAAGTAGAGAGCTGTTCATTCTGAAGCAGCATTTCAGGTTCTTGCTAAGGAGGCTTCCTTAAGTTTCTATGTAATACTTAGACAATATTCACAGTCTTCTTTGTTCCATAAAGTTTATGTCCAGAGAATAGAGTGAATAGGAACACCAAAAATCACAATAGTATAGAGATAAATGTAATTTAGGAAAGAAACAAAATGTTAAAAACATTTCGTTTGCTTATAGAATTTACGGGTGTTTTATTTTTGCTATCTCTATAGTAGCTTCAATTTTTGGTATTTACGCAACTAATGATTTTTAATTTTTCTCTTAGCATCTCTATTACCAAGATTGATTTTTGGTTTTCAATATTTCTTTTCTTATGACATTAAATTCCGTTTTATAAAATTGTTATTTTTAACTATATGTTGAATATGAATAACATTTTTACCACTTACATATAACCGAAATAAGACTAGACACTTTGTGCAATTCCACTAAAAAACTTTTAATGGAATTGCACAAAGTGTCAGGTCTTATTTTCATTATGGAGAAATTACACAAGGTAATGACTGATACCGTTTCATTGACTTACATATAAACCAAATGGGTCTCTTTTTTAATAATCAATTATTACACATTTGCTAAAATTATTTTTGCCACACATTTATTCCAAAAAATATACACAGGACAAACCAAACTGTTTCACCACAGAATATTACAAAATTTTGAATTAATTTTCCTTGATTTAAGTTTCTAAAGATATTTTTGCATTACTGCAAGAATAATAAAGGAGTAAAATAAACATATCTATTCCAATATGCACCATAAAGACTGATTCCTGAAAAATTGGGGAAAAGTTCTGGCTTGGATCAGACTTGATAGCTTAAATTTTCTTCTTTTCAGACTGAGTTGAGTTCAGGTCCAATTATGGGCTGAAAATTCAGTTTATGGGCAGTACAGAGAAACCAACGCTCATAAAATCTACATTTACATTTATTTGTTGTTTTTTGTATGATGCACATGACTTATCAACCAAAGATTATGATGTAAAAATAAATATTGGCAAATATTTAGAGGAAAAATGATGGATAATGCAAGATGAGAAAGGTATATTTGTGCAATGGATTCAAAGAACTGGAATAAATTAATGATTTTCTGGAACTAAGAATGACAGCTCTTTAGGATTTAGAATATATATTTACCAGAGATTTGTCTTTCTAATTTTCAAATAGCTTTGCCTGTTTCACCGACACTTTTAATAACTGTTGCTGCTGGGAAGTGATAGTTCTCCAAACTTCTGGATCTGATCAAGAACCATTAGCATTTATTGATCAGCCAAGACAGATTAAATAATTTGAACATTTCAGCATACAGAATATGCATGATTCATTGTTTCTGACCATAGTAATCTCAGAAATAAAGTCATAAAACACTGGTTCTTCAAAGCCTTTCAAAACAATTTTTACCAGCAAATCAGGAAATTTAAGTTATTGGTATATTCTTAAGGGCAGCAAATTAATTTTGCACCTGGGTGGCAGATAGACTAGGCGCAGCTCTTATTGAGTAAATTGGAAACTCCAAGTATCCTTCAGCCCTTCCTGACCCAGAAAACTTCATTTAAATTCTATGAACAAATCTACATATTTTTTTACCCTCACCGATTTATTCTACAATATACTAAAAAATATAATGAAGTTAGAAAGTGTCCATACCTGGTATGTACCAATTTTATTTGCGGTATCTCCATTGGCTGCAACTCGGTCAGCACCCACTACCACAGCTGAGATGTTTTGCCTCTTCATAAGAGCTGCGACCATGCTATCACAAAGGAGAGTGGCAGGAATCTTCTCTTGAACAAGTTCATAAGCAGTCAAACGTGCCCCTTGGTTGTAAGGCCTCGTTTCGGTGCAGTAGACACGCTCTGGGAATTGGTTGTAGGCAGGTTGGCACCAGCACCAATTGTTTGATGTTCAATACTTGAAGAATGAGTAAGTTAGTGGTCCCTCTAAGATGCGCCAATCTTAACAGTTTCTGAACTCAATTATTACTTTACCTTGACTTTTGTTGCACTCCCGTAAGTAAGGATTCTAACTGTAGCGCTTGCTTAAAATCAGGTGCTTTTTGCTGTTAGCATGGTTGGAAATTGTTAATATAATAAAGAATTTTAATGAACAGTTTTTGATAAAGGCAGGACTTCACGAACTTATATTTAGGCGCACTACACACATGCAAGACATTCTCCTTGCTATTAAAAAGTTAAAACCGTTTTTTTTTTAGTATTTAGCAAAAACAAGTACACAACACAATTTTACAATACCAGAAACTCTTACCAAGGTGAACGTCAATATATCATGTAATTTTTCGAATTAAATTTGCATTGATGGGACCTTCCATTATTACTAGAAACAACTGATTCTTTGGTGTTAAATGAAACTGAGAAGACACATCGTTACTACAATATTGGTAAAAATTTAACAAGAAGTTTCGAATGCCTTATTTACCCGAAACATTGAAAATTCGTAGTAAATTACAAAATATTTACCAGAATAAAATCTAAGATAAACTCACGAGATATGAGAATTTGTTGGCGAATATGTCACTTCAATTCTTGTCAACATGATTAGTCATCAAACTCGATACTAATGTCAAACTTACCTAATTTTCCGTACGAATGAAGAGAGCGAATCACTCCAAGGGCGGTTCCATAGCTGGCTGTAGCTAAAGAACCAGTGTTGCAATGTGTCAAAACTCGTACCGTTTTATCAGACTTTATTCCATTGAGAATAGCTTGGGAACCATACTCTCCTATCGCATGGTTGTCAGCTACATCTTTATCAAGCATATTTTCTATTGCCTGAATAAATCTGAGATTTAAAAAAATTACATTTTTGAGCAGAATATATTTAAAATGGCGTAATACGCTGTTTAAAAAGAATTTTCTTCACCTTAATTTCATAACATCAACGTTTATCGATTCATCTCTATCGAGGGAATTCACTAGAGATATTAATTCGTCGGCAGCTATTTTCATGTTGACAGCGGTAGGCCTAGCGGAGACTAAGTAGTTCAACTTCCCTTCAACTTCTTGACGGAGGGATTTTTTGGAATTATAGCCTTCTTTCTGTAACTCGATCGCTAAGCTTAAACAGCCCACAATAGCAATAGCTGGGGCACCACGAACCTTCAACAATACAAAACGTACCATCATAAGGCATTGCAAAGTTTCTGGATTGCTATTATTCAATTAATAAATGGCAACATCACAACAATAGAAACACTGGTAGTTACCTGCATTTTGTGGATAGCGTGCCATCCATCTTCTACTCCAGTAATGGATATATATTTTGTCTCAGAAGGCAATAATAACTGGTCAAGCAATTCTAGTTTCCCATTAGAATACTTTATGGCTTTTAAAGTCATAATTTCACAGACTCCTTCACAATTTGCCAAGCGCCATCCACACTGCTTAACCGGACGGAGATAGAGCTACAAGTTGCATATCGTTACTCCTCTTTTCTCATCTCTTGTTATGAAAAATTTTACTGTACCCTCAACTAGGAAGTTCTCATACCGCCTGGGATGGCGGGATTTGCCGGATTTAATCAATTGTGGAACTCGGTAACGTAAGTTGATTTCATTTCTTAGTAGAAAGATAAAAGTTTAAATATATTTTGGCCGGTCGAGTGAATGATCAGTTTTTCCCTTTTCAAATTTCACGTAAGAAACAGCTCAAAAAAGAACATTATTCACTGGAACTGATATGTAATCGCGGTTGATTTCTACTGATTTGCGTTCATCAAGTTCAAAAGTCCATTTTTCAAATTGACTTTCATTAAATGATCGGATGCCAGTTTTGTTTGTATAGTAATTATATTAGGCTTTAGTTATGAAGTGTTGCCATGCGTGACATAAGATAATAAGACATAAGATGATAGAGATAGGCAAGATCCTTCTTAAAGTATAGTTATGTGCCCGAACGTTAAATATTTTAGCATAAAACAGTCTATGAGTTACCAAATGCTACATGTTGATTTTTAAATTTTCTGATAAGCATCAATAAGGCTTAACAACAAGGTCTATTTTACAAGGCTTAATTGAGCCAAAGAAAGTGAAACATGTTTCTGTTTCTCTAAGATCACGTGGTTAATGCACCTTGGGCATGGATTCTCCTTTCATATTTCTAAGGCTCCTTGGTCTTTACCTCTGAGGATCTTCTATTTTATAAACAGCACTTGATTGGAAACGATAAATATTAACAGAAAAGAAAATAATAAACATGGGAGAGCCCATATGAGACCCTCAGCAATATTTTTAGTTCATCTGATTAATTAAAATTGATTTCACTGCTTTATTGGGTAAAAATATTTTCCTTTTAAGAAATATTATGATTCAAGAGGTCTTGCTAAATGGTCTTGCCCATGGCCTCAAACATTTAGTGCCTAATTACATGGCTATCAGAAGGTAGAAAAATTATGACAGATTGAATACAATGATAGTAAGCTGTGTTAAAAAAATAATGCTTGTGTTTGCATACATTATCGACACTTAAAGTGGAAGAGGTAAATTTAAATGTAAATATTAGAGAATAATGTTGCATATTATCAATGTAAATAGGTTTGTTTTTGATGTGAAAGGTTTTTTAATGGCTAGCAGGTATGACTGAAATGTGTATGTGAGGCTATTTGTCTAGTTGTCAATACTTTAAATTGTATTTATAATTATACTGTTAAGAAATGTATATAGATTTGTAAAATTATGAGAAAATTCTTAGAGATTGTTCTATACTATGAATTGGTAAATTATGTGATTAGGTCTGTATTAGTTGAAATGAAAGTGTATGCTATTGCTTTCATGGCATAACAGTTATTGTAATATGAGGGTGGTCTGAATGTAACAAGGAGTTGATTTTTTGGGCTTATGTCATTGACTACCCTCTCTTCAGTCCCAGACATAAACTACTTGATTTGAGCAGCAGTTATCTGTACTGTCTCCTATAATTGGCAATTACTTTGTGTCAGTTATTATGATGTTTATTGGAAAACAACTGTAATAGGTTTTCTTCATCTCTTCAGACCACATCATCAGAGGTGTCTGTATTCAATAATTTCTTCTTTCAGGGTAAAGAAAGGACTTCTAAAGAGAAACTTGAACTCATGAAACCATCTCTTTATTTTCCAAAGGCAAGAGCTTCTACAGTTTTTTCTGTGATTATATTATGGCTTGCGAGTTACCCATTGTCATTTTAAGAAGAAAAATGTGGTTCCTCCTCAGTCTTCAGCGTTTAGCTTAATAATTATACAACATTAACAGAAATCCTTTTACTAGAAGCAAAAGTGCATTTGATGTGAGACAAAGAGATAGTTTGTCATAATTTTAGGATAATGCTGTTTATTTGACATGCACAAACATTTGTGATCACAAGAATGTTGCATATTACGTAGGTCAAAATCAATGTAACTTTCACATCAAATTCATGCATAAAAACACCATCATCAACCTCTGTTTTCATTATTTATTTTTTGGAATGACATCTTACAAGAACATAAAGGGCCAGTTGTATAATATTATGACACAAATAAATTATTACGTCCATTATAAATATCCAATTCTTTCATCCTTCTGAATTTATTTCAGTTAATCATTAATTAATGAATGGAAAAATATCATCAACTTCTTAATTTTAAAGATAAATATTGATTATATTAGTTTAATGGCTAACTTCTCAAACATTTAACCTATGCTAATGAGCAAAATACTTCCATATTTGAATGACTTTTAGGAAACCTATTTATTGAAACATTCAAGAATTTTGCACTTTATCTTATATTGTAGTCCAGTTAGCAATACTGACAACAATATGCAAATTGATGTTTAAAGAGCATACTAATCTCAATATATACAATTCTGTGGCTAAAATATTTATACATTTAAAGATTTCATTTTTAAATAGTCCTGGAAGCATGAAAGTATTGGCAGAAAGTTAGCATTCTATTTTAAGCTAATATATGAATGCATAAAAATTACTTGTGTAGCTAGGAGATGCTGGTGATCCAAATTATCTCAGAAGACTTATTTACATTATCATATGTAAATAATTTAACTCTCAACATTGTATAAAAATACCTGGGAAATAATTAATCGCAACACATGTGGATATGAAAACAGTTTAAGTATATCACATCAATTTTAAAAGTTCTTCAGTGGAAATTTAACTAATTTTATGATTTAGTTACTCTTTGCAGTTTAAGAAAATATTTTCTTACCAGTTGTCAGCCTCAAGTGTGTTATCCTCAGGGGCAGATGACATACTTTTAAAAACTATATCTGGCAATGCCTTTTTCTTGCTCAAGATACTGTATAAATTTTCAAATATTTAATATTGTTTTGTTATTATGTTGAATTAGAGGCAGAAACTAGAAGTTCTAGAAAAATGATGATCAACTTTCATTATCACATCAAAGAATTTTTTGATCCACAATTATAATTCATTTAAGAGAATTTTTCATTGTAATAATTTATTCTGATTCATCAAGTCAGTATTTAAAGTTTCTTAAAAGAAACTTGATTTTTGCTGAAGATGGTGGTGAGCTGAATGTTCTCTTCCAGTAGCTGCATTGCAGATGATAGTTCTTACATAAAACTCAATGAATTTGAATTCAATGGGAGGGAAATACCAAAACTACGTAATACATAGGAATGGTTATTAACTGAACAGAACTTATCACTGTTATTGTTCATATGCTTTGGTGGACGGAAGTAGTTGGAAATATGGGGAAAATGTTATATGAAAAAATATTAGGAGCTCATTATGTACATATAGAAAACACGTGAGAAATGAATCTTAAGTTTTAATTTCTTGTAATATATTTTAAATTATAAAAAATACCCTTAGACCAGATATAAAATAACATGAATTATGCAAAATATTAATTTTAAACAAAGGTGTCCCAATGACTGGATTTCATCGACACCTAAAAACGCACATTCTCAGAAAGGAGACATCAATACTCCTACATGTATCATCAATATTTTGTGAATGCCTGCCCCATTTAAAAGCTGACCTTGTAATTTTAAGGAGTAACATACAAGTAATGAAATATTTTATGATCTGGTTTTGCATTTTGTTCCCCAAACCACGATCTAGATTCTCCAACTTGTATATTTATTTACCATCCGTCCTTGGGAGCATTCGGTGTGTTCAGGTCGATTCATGAGATTCCATTGGCTCGTTTGGAATTCACGTTGCCATCTCAAATATTGGACCTCATATTCAACGAAGATGATCGTCCATCCGCATTGCTGTCGGTGAGTTGTGACGACTTTGCTCACATCTCCGCCAACACACGCATTGAACTTATGGTCATTTCGAAATAATTTCGGAGATCTTACAACCGCCTTATGCGAGTTAGGCCAGAAGGTAATATGCCCAGTAGAATGCGTTGAACGCTGCAAATACCAGGGGAAAGCAGAATCTGGACCACTCGTCGATCTTGCGCGCCATTATTTTTGTGTAGAGCGGCATTTCACGATACGGCTGGACCTGCGGCAGACGCGCGTCATAGCATGGGATAGCGCCAACTACTCCGACGATGCCGGCTGCGCTGGGAGACGTTGGATCCGTTCCCGCTCGTTTCATCTATCACAAAGCGGAAGAAAATATTTATAACGTTGGCCTCGCTTTAATCCATAGGGCATTTGTTTTGCTTACGCAAGGAAACGCTCTATACCAGGGTTATCTAGCATACGGCCCGAAGGCCAGAATTTGGCCTAACAAAGATTTTAAAACAGCTCACGAATCTTCTCGGAGCTTGGTAAATAAATTTTAATCTCAGAAATTTCTTCTCCGTTCCTTTCTTGAAAAATGTGTACCTTACAGAAGTTCTTAAAGAATCTTTCGATAAAATTATCCTTGTTCCGACTTTAACGTCATTTGAACTTCATCGAATAGCTCGTTAATCCGTTTGCGTACTTAGGTTGTATGATTAGATATTTGCTAACGTGTATTTGCTTCTTTGAGTATAAAATCAGCACGGAAACAGTTCTACAAAAATGTGTATACTTTTACGAAAAATGGGTTTGATATAAGGGGTTCTCATTCGTCCGCGTTTTTGCTGGAATGTCTAATGTGACCCTTAGGCCGTAAAGGTAGGTTAACCCTGCTTTACAATGCATTGTTTCTATTATTTCCTGCAATGGATAAGGCGGACATGAAGATTTTTGCTAACGTAGAAATTATGCACATCGCACGGCTATTTTCGGAGACGCACGATTTACAAATATACCACCTTTTCAGGGCATACGGATCATTCAACTAATTACCGCTTGACTGTTTTCAATGGTTCTACCAGATTCTTAGCAAGCTTCGGAGATTTAGTTTCACAATCTACATTGATTTCCTCATTCTAGGCCATATATTTCTTATCGCCACTATCTTAGTGTCGAAACTTTGATCGAAACTGTAAAAATGTCTTTGGAGTTTAAAACTTTAAGCGTTTCTGTCTTTCCTAATATGTTTCCTAACCTTTTCTAATAAGAGCGGAAGCCACAATCGATTTGGGTGAATTTCCACTGATGTAATTGTCATATTTATTATAATTATCTCTTAGAGAAAACTTCAGTCACATTCATTTTAATAATTTGAACGACCACAAGCACAATCGATGAGCTCAAATACCCATCCCCTTGCCCCAGAAATCCGGTTAGCTAGAATTTGAACCCGGGACCTCGGTATTAGAAGGATAGGTTATATAATAACATAACTAGCATAACCAAGGTTATTCACCTTCATTATTATTATATGTAGTTATTCACACGAGTTTAATGATTCATCTTTGTGATAGAAATTCAAGTCCTCTGTATTTCTTTGGCAGCATACGTACATACATGAGCCAATGATGGTTAATTCTGGGCTCATTAGCTCAATATCAAATTGCTTTCTATCCCTCGTAAAAATGGGTTCAAATTTGTTTTTACTTTTATCATTATTTAGTTATTACCAAGGAATTAACTAGATATAATTAAGATATTTGCAAATGGGACATCTTTCAGAGCTTTTAACTATTGCGATCAAATATTTATTTAATTGCAAATAATTTAACTTCAAAACCCATTGCTTTGATATCGAACTATTATTTGACACTTTAGTCGAAAGTTATGCTAGGAAGTTGCTTTCGTAAATATTCAAAGTTTTTCTTATTATGTTTATTTAAACTTAGACAAGCTTGGTTTCTGTTATTTTGGTCATTATTAGTTAAATTTGTCTCATTCGTAAAATTTTGAAGGCGTTTTTCTCTTTGATTAGTTCCACCATTTATTTTTATCGAATATGTATGCCCGTACAACATATTTTCAATTACGCATTACATGTTTTAACTTTTGTGTTGCTAAAATTGATACCTTTGTTTAATATTTCTGGAGGTTAAGATTAGTTTTGCTCTGTTAACTCTTTCAGTTTTTTGTTTTTTTACGTTTTTGAAAAGATAATGTAAGAATGCATAAATTACTGCGGATAGCTGCCCGTAGAGAGGTTTTCACTCTACATTCCCTCCCTCACCAAAGTCAGAGTGGTAGCTCCCCCATCAGACGCCTTCTCCTGCGTGCAGGAGGTTGGCGCAGTGGAGCCATCGGAGAATCCGACCTTTGAGGTGGGAGGAGCGGATCCACCGTTGAGTGGAGCTGGTGTCACGAGTCCTCCGGCGCCCGTGGCAGCCGCTGCTGTTGCTGCTGCTGCCGCCTTGTAGTTGAGATCTGGCTGTCTCCTCCACATGTAGTTGACGATGGTGAATTCCAGGAGTGCGCAGAATACGAATGCTAGTTGTGTCAAAGGGAATTATTCAACAGTAACAAAATTAAAATCATTGATTTTTTCTTCGTTTTTTTTCAACAGTAACTTCACCATCAGATGAAGTATAAAGTTTCTGCGCTTTAATGTGTCCTCGAAATGCCTTATTGAACAAGTTGATTAAACCAGCGTTTCCCGATTTAATTTTGCTACCAAATCCCTGCTGATCAAAGACAAGTTACGGAACCCCAAGTAGTTACCTTGTTTAAACGTTGGACATGAAAGCACAATTAGATGAAAAAAATAATGATTTAGGTTGTTTTCGACATCATTCCGTTTCAATGTACCGAGCCCTTCCGTTAGGAGAATAATCCGATAGTTTTCTCCCTCTGAAAGCGGTTCTGAATTTACATCTTGATCTTCTCTCGGAACCCTTGTTCAGGCTTCCTTGATACGTATGGTTCTACGGAACACCGCTGAGGGAACTCGGGTTTGAACATTTATAGAAGAGCATGAAAGTGGTAGGTAATGATTCATCTCGGTGAAACATCGGAGTGCAAAAAAAAAACAACTTTTGAAGTAAATTTCTAACTCTTCGGAATCTAGTCCTTTGAAGGTTTTCCAATCTTTACCTACCAAAAGAAATCTTTTTAGTAATTTACTATCAATAAAATCTGAAAATCTTCATGATATTCCACTTATAATAATGCAAAGGAGAAGAAAATAACGACAAAAAGGAAATGGAATTTGTACAGACTAGATTTTCTTTGCATTTTAATGGAAAGCCATTCCATCAGATTCTTAAATTCATTTATCATCCATTTAAAAGGGGCGTGAGAAAGGAATGACTCGTTTATCTTTTAAATTTTATTTCTTCTTTGAATCTACTTTCACTCAATCACGGAAAAATGAACCAAAGAAGAAATTCCTGGATGGCTTGTGGCACTTCGCCACTTGTGCGTATTGTGGAGAAAAATAGTTTCGGAAAGAGTAAAATTAGGAGAAATGAGGATTTGGGAAAAACGGAATGTTATAAAATGGCTACTCCAACTCCCACCGGAAACATCTCAAAACTGTTACCAACAAAAACTCATCCAATACGCAATTTTTATAAGCTTACTTAAGATCGGACGCGCGTCTATCGATGTTAACTATTTTAGAATTGAAATTTCTCGAACAACTCTTGGCTTATATTAATCCTATCCTAAGGAATGGAAATATGACAATATTATCCTCATTCCAAGCTTAACATTTATGGAGGGGCGTTCAAAAAGTTATACAAGGGTCGCTTAAAAAGTTCCCAGAATCAAGCTTTGCCGCTTCTGGGTTGGTTTCAAACTAAAATAAAACGGCGATACTATCCTGGAGTATTTTTGCGAGAATCTAATAATGAAGAGTCTCAAAAAGCTCACGCGCGCGACGATGAGATGCAAAAATAACTTTTTCCGGACGACAATGGGCCTCTTCGGAAACTTTTAGAACTGCCTACGTAATCCCTACTGAAATTTTAATGCAGAGGTGAGGAACTTTTTTTATACCGGGGATCAAATTATCTCTTCATAGCCCTCGCGGGCTGGGCTAGAAACTCAAGCAATAAAAATCTTCTTTTCGTTATAATTAAATTTTATTCTCAATCTGTTTTTAGTTTCGTTTTCTACTTATATGTTACGATCATTTAAGCGTTATATCTGTAAGTTAAGAAGCTTCAAGTGTGAGCAAGACGGAAGTCTTACGTATGGTAATGAATTTTAGGACTTACTGCTGTTCACCCCAGTAATAAGGCCTCGAAGATGAATGATAAATATCAATAAATTGAAATAAGGTCAGACTTATACAATAATATTAATGTGCATCCAAAACGTTCTCTCTGATGCTCGCAAAAAGGTTGGTATCAGGCCAAGAGAGTGGGTTCCAATTTGTATAAAGCGTAGTATAATAATTTATTTTTATGGTTTTGATTGCACGTATGTTAACCGATGTTGAAGTGTTTCTGAAATTTATACCTGGGTATGAATTGTTCCGGTATAGGTATATTTTACCATAAGAGCGATGGACGTAAACACGTAATCAAATGTGAAACATCAGGGCTCTTTTACGAGTGTTAAACTGTCTGTAAATTATAAGCATAGAGGTTAAGCGGATCAAAGAAAATCTCGACAGAAAAGATCGGAGAATATAAAGTTTGCATCTTAAGCCTCTTTCAAACAATCGTGTATTTTATGGACCTCATGCGTATTTTGCGGTACTGACCTGCACAAGTTCCCATCCAGACATCTATCGCCTTTACATAGCTTACTTGGGGCAGTCCACTTTGAATCCCTGTAAATATGACACCGGTAAATCAGTAGAAACCGGGAAACCATTTACCTAATATCTACATTCTACGATAACACGTGGTAAATGCTTCGTGAAGTCTAAATTTAAATGGATAAATATATTGTGACGTAATTAAAAGCCAAAGAATATGCAAGCTCTAAGTTTTCGATAAATAAGCTAACGAAAAGGTTAACGCGACTAAAAATATTTTAAACAGTTGAAAAATTTTTCATGCATTTCAAGAGTAATTCATCTACTCTACTTTCTACAAATAAAAACCTAAACACTACAGCAAAGCAGGTTATTCGGCACAAGTTACCAATGTTTATGTTTTCAAGGACCTGTGTTTTCTTTTCAACAAGCTAACAAGTTAGCTACTATCGTAGCGTGTGTGTAATCATCGGTTACTTTCTGGGATATTCCTTCGAAAGGACTGCACTTGGAGAAGAAAATCGTGTCTGTAACGTGATTTTTTCTTTATCTCTCGAGTTTTTGTTGTGGCCTACCGTGCCTATCTGCTCGCTGCACGTTAAGCCATTGAGAGACAGGAGGGGGAACTAGACCTGAAGATTGGGAGGAGACAGCCAAGAGGGTAGTGACCCCTAGAGTGGTGCGTCCAGGAACCGAGTCCACGTCCATCCAGAAGGATACCCAAGAGATCACTACGATGAGTATCGTCGGCAGATAGCTCTGGACCAAGTGGAATCCAACGGAGCGACTGAGATAGAACTCCGCTACCAGACAGCTGTAATTTCCTGAAAAAGGGATATGAATTATTCATTTTTTGGCAAAATGTGGTGGACGCAGTATCAAGTGGACTAAAAATCCTCCCACTGTACACTGTATTTTCGTCACACTTGATACATAACATGCTTAGAAATTTTCAGCGAATCTTCTGCAAAACATAGACAGGCGTGCTAAATTCTTTAATTGTATTCGGGCATCCAGACTGTAGTTGCCCAAAGAAGAAATACTACAAGGAAAATCGTAAAGCCCCAACTGTTATCTGATAGAGTAATCATTTCTGAGTTTCAAAAAATCAAGAATTTTTATTACCTAGCAAAATAATAGACATAACATTAATCTTCGTGAAAAAAATTTGTTCAGCTCTTTGAACAAATTAGCAAATCATATCGCAGAAGCGCTGAGTTAATGCTCGTGTATCATCACATGGAATTTAGAAAAATTACAATATCAAATGAAATGTATGTTTTTGGAATTTTTGATTTAGGAAAACTTCCTCTCTCGTCTTTCCATTATTATTCTCTACTGGCACTGCTAAAAGCTATTAAATATTACTTTATTAATTGAAATTCTCAATAATCTTGGCTAATCGACGATATTTTTTTAACTACTTGCAAAAATGTTCTGCCGTTAAAAAGTTATTCCTAATTTAGTTAGCTCATAAGTCCAGCATCTGTACTGTACTGGTATGCATAAATCTTATTATTATCCTCTTGTGTTTCCAACATTTTCTGAGGCAACGTTTATTTCCAGAAAAAAAAGTCAAGAAAGTTGAATAAATTAGTTTTAACCAACAACTTAAGTTCCGCAGTCAGTCAGCGCACGTGGGAATAATAAATACTAATTGCCACTACATAAATATCCTGTGAGCAGTATATAGGCTTGTGGCAAGAGAGGGATTTTAATTATTCCTTTAAAGATAATTTGTGGGTATGAATGTCGACATGAAATTCGTGTTCAAATGATCAATGAAAAGAGGATTTTCGATTTTTCATTTTCAGTTCTTAATAATAAAGATAAGATGATATTTTTAAGAAATGAAAATGTTTGCTCATGCCTTTGATAACTTCCCACAGAAAAGTGAATCAAAACTTTCTCTATAAGTTCTACTTCCGTGGTCGCGCAGTTTGTGGAGATTTTCCAGAAACAGAAATATGAAGAAATACTTGGAAGGATACAAACAATAGAAGGATGCGTTTCTTCCTTGAAATATTACCTATTTGGAAGGACTCTTGGCAGTCGGACGCCACGATGTCAACTATTTCAAACTGTGGCATTCGTAGTCCTTTGCCCATTATCACAGGATTGGTGATTTTCCACTCTAGTCTCAGCTCTTCTATGGTCTTGGAAACTGGGATGTCGGCGAATATATGAAATGAAAGAGCAATAGAATAACAAGACGATTAAAATTCTTCAATGTTGTTCACTGCCATGTAATCATTCGATCTTCGTATGATATAATAATACCGTTTTATAAAAAAAAAGATCTTTTGAGGTTATTGTCAATCCTGCTAAAGTATTGTAGCTAATATTGTTCCTAGAATGTATTAAAATTGCTACGTTTATGAGTTATTAAAATACCTATACAGATACAACGATAGGTTAAACAACTATATACTCTTATCTCAATATTATTAAGTTGAATCGGAACGAAACACACAGACCGCTAAATATTATTGAGTTTACGGGGTATAATTATTTCATACTAAGTCGGAGAACAGAGAAAAAGGGTATCCATACGAATTTCGGGATTTGTAATATCTTCAAATGCGAGCAAAAGTTGTATAAATTTAGCAAATAGACGAAAATAATTCGTGTTCAATTTTCAGCGTAAAATATATTTGAACAACTAAATTACTTTATTATGTAAACCCAAATTATTGAATATATAAATTAAATAAGTGTTACACATTTCGGTAGGTTTATGTGCCTTAATATTTACTATTTATTGCCATTTCCTTAGTTTCTTGGTAATTTACCCAACCCTTTTAATTCATCCAACATATTCTACCTTTGTCTTCCCCTCAGTATTTTCACTTGCATTTTACCTTTAATTCTACCTTCAAATATTTCCAATTTTTAACGTCACCTTTTTTCTAAAAGTTTAAGTTTCACACTCATACAGAAAAACACTCCACACGAAGGATTTTACCAATCTTTTCCTGGTATCTTTTCCGTGACCTCTAGTTATCAGTTCGCTTCACAAAAGCTTCCTTGGCCTATGCTACTCTCTTTAGAACCTTATCTGAACATCTCCTATATCATGCGAGAATACTACCCAAATAAGAGATTTACCTGCTCTAGTTTTTCCCCGTCTACCATGATCGTTATCTTTCCTTTGGTAACTCTCTTTACCTTTGTTTTTCTTACGTTTATTTTTATTCCACATTCGCTTGCTTTATCGTTTAGTGCATTTACTAAAATTTATAAATATACTATTTCTGAATCGCACTAGATAGCTTTACCGTCTGCATATCTTACTGATTTCATCACTTCCCCATCAACATTTGCTCAATTGAATATTTCATCCCAAGCTTCATTCACCATTTCCTCTGCATATGTATTAAAAAGCAATGGTGATAATGGGCATCCTTGTCTTACCCTCCCCAACTCTGCTCATTCTCATTCCCATCAGCTATTCTAACTGGCGCTGTCTGATTTCATCGACAAAACATACCTACTCATACTCAGATTTCAGGCTTCGCTCTACAAGTACTAAACTAACGTTATCAGTGGATCCTTTTCTAGGCTGCTGTCTCATGCAGAAACCAGTCATCATCAATATCATTCAAGTGAAGGAAATGAAGAAAGCCTTTATATTAGAGTTCGCTAATCTCCCGAGAGATAAAATTTTGGATTGAACGAAACGAAGATATCAAAAGTCGTTTTTTAGCAGAGTCTAGTATTTGTTTTTCCCCCCTCAAAACTAGAGTTTTATAAACAGTCTAATTAGGCCTCGGTTAATAGATTCTACCTGAGGTAGTGAATAATACTGAAAATATTATGCAAGTATTCTCGCGAACTCGAGAAAGTGCAGCGTAAGGCGATACGTTTTGTTAAAAAGTGCTACGATAGAGAAGCAAGTGTAACGCAAATGCTCACAGACGCAGGTTGGGAATCCTTGAAAGAAAGGAGATTAGAAGCTAGGCTGCGATTGTTAGATAAATTCAGAGGAAATACATTTTCGGATGACGTAATTGATATTATGCGACCCCCCTGCTACTTTGCCCGATCCGACAGTGAGCGTAAAATAAGAGAAATAGACGCGAGGACAAGTCGTTTTAGAGACTCTTTTTTTCCGCGAACGATACGCGATAATAATAAATTAAAAAAGTAATTCTACTCTTGGTGTTTACACCCCCTGCCACACGCCGGAAGGCGGCTTGCGGGGTATTTATGTAGATGTAGATGTAGAAAGTTTAGAATCATCTTGAAGAGTAGTTGCAATCGAAATGATCGATAGGTCGATCGCGATTCAACTATAGCGCTCATGATTACAGTTTTGGAATATAATTGATGACGGTGATCGACTATTCGGGAATCGTATCAGACTAAAGTTACTTTTACAGATAGAACTATAAGGTTGTATGAAATAATTTAGACAAGAATGAGTTTTTAAATACTTATTTCTCTAATTAATTATTTTCTGGACATACAAGATACACGTGTATTCGTTCAATCCGCCCACTAAAATCTATCGTCTATCACTTTCCTTAACGGGTGCTTCTAGAATCTGTTGGGTCTAAAGGGCACTTCTAAAGTTTTTCGATCACATTTACTTGGAAAATATAACACTTCTAGAACTAGCAACCGACGAGAGGACTTTGGGAAACTTGTAAAACTTTTCCGCCGTACTCTAACAAGAAATAAGTGGTCACAGGCCGTTCTATGCAATTGCTTTATCGAACGCAAGCTGTCCTTCTCGAGTTTATAGGTTGTCGTGGGGGGAGCAGGACCTCATTCCTTAACCAAAGGGATAGATGTCAATATTTGCAGGAGCATTAGTACTGATCCATTGGATGACTCCATCGCCTCCCCTCTCCTTCTTTGCTTTATTTTCACTCTCTTTCTCGGATCCCTGCCTTTCATATACTTCTCTTCGAGTTGTCGGGTCACCCGTCTTTTCGTAACTAAGCTTCCTTTCGCTTCTTGTATTCTTTGTCTTAGTCTTTGATAAAACGTTCGACGATGCAGGAGGACTAAGAAAGAGGAGATGTGTAAGAGACAGTTTTCATAATATTTGTTCTTTCATTCTCATTTAGGAAATTAGCTATCATTTCACGAGCTTTTTCACTCTCGTTTTCTTTCTAAGAAATCTACTTTCACCGCTGGTTTTTCTCCATCATTTGGGAGGCTACTACTTTATTGCAGTATATCCAGATTTGCTCAACTAAACCTTTATTGGCGAAGGAAAAGATAAAAATACAAGGTGAAGCATCACAAGATGTATGCCATGTATGCCGAAGCCATTCATAAAACGTTGATGTCACCAAGTCATTCTTTATTTACGGTCATTATTGGAAAAATATACGAAATTATCGTGATATTAAGTGAATTTATTCATAAAAACTTGAATTCTAATAAAATAATTCGTATTTTTCTTTAATTTTTACCCAGAATATTTAACGTTCATAGTTAGGAATAAGTTGAACAGTTATTGTTGAAAAGTATTTTCCAATTACTGTGATTTTCAAATTACCATTCAAATACAACTATCAGGCCAGCCAGCAGGTTTAATTACGGAAATAAATACTCATGATAATTACGAAGTCACTAATGCTTAAATTGGTGTTAATGAGAAAACGGACGAAACGGATTATCGATCGATGCAGGATTCTTAACGAAAAGTAGAATAGATCCACTTGGCTGCAATTAATTTGTCAGCTTCCCAAGTGGGTCAAGCACATTTTCATTAATGGAATGTTCAACGGGCAAACATTTGTATAACCTAAACGTGACCTTCGTGCAGGTTGCAATCTCAAGATAAAGCGAACTGTCGAAATTCCCAGTAAATGAGTACCCATTTCTGCTAATGGAGACATTAACGGGGATTTTAGAATTGAAAGTTTACTTTGCAAGAAACGAATCATCGAGGAAGACAGCCAACAGAATTTGTGAGACTAAGCAAGTCTGGAAGTTCCAGCAAGCAAGTGGCTGGAACAGAAAGTGAACCTTTTTCGTTTCAAATATCGCTAACATTTAACTGCATTACCGACATTTTTCTTTGGAAAAACATTTCAAGATGCATCGTTTAAATGTACCGTAAATGTTTTTCAATCTCATTACGTTAGAACCAGTTACTGCTTATTTTAATAGAAAGTCGTTCCTGTAGATTACGCACTTTTTGATCCATTTTATTTTACGTTTTCCGTGATTCCTCATAATCAGTACTTAGATTATATCATGTACTATCTTGGTAAATGATGGAAGATTTTCCATTACTTACAGCTGGCTACTTCCATGGTGCAAATTTGGCTGTCGAGGGGAAATTTAGCCAAGTCCATCATGCATGAAAAGGTAAGCTTTAACCTGCAAAGAAAAACATAATGAGTTATTTATTTTTAGTAAATACATTTCTATATTTTCGAAAAGGTATTGCGGTTAATTATATGTACTGTATAATTAGTCTAATGATAGATAAGTATAATTTATAATTAACAGTTTTGATTTACGTAGAGAAACGATCGAAATTAAAACTTAAGGCCATTGGATACAAGGCCTGAATATCCGTTTGCAGGCTGTTGGCAATAACATCGCCATGATTGCATGCATATAGATAAAATATTTCTGTTTTCGCCATTCTATGCTTAAAAGATGTTGCTATGCCTGCACACATACTTTGTTAGGTTCATGCAAACCATAATGGAGAAATAAATTAGAGAACATGCATAAAAATGTATCCCTTTTGTTGTAGTGGTACTCGGCAA
>KZ308476.1:190804-242323 GCA_000376725.2 Ladona fulva | reverse complement strand
AGTTAAATGATCTAAAAATGAATAATTTCGCTTTTTAACAATGCAAAAACATAAACGTGATCAAACATTTTATAAATAACTTTAAAATTAGTATCAAATTAGTCCAAAATTTCGATGTAAAAATATATATTTCCTAATGTTTATTTGGCACGAATACTTTTGTTTGTACCCCACTTATTAGCCTAAAAATTATATTATCGTTGGTTTAAAACTGAACGAATACTGCATTCTCTTTTTAGTAATAATGAGTTGAGCACTGGTACATGAAAAAGGTTTTATCATACTACAAGAATACGTAAAAAACTCACCGGATGAGATGCCTTCGATGCTAGAGCACGGTCGTGTTTATGTGATTGGTCATGTGTTTCGTAATTTTATATAGTAGCAAAAGCTTTACCAATGGTTACTGAATTGACCGTGAGTTTTGCATCAGTTCATTGAGAAATAAATTATTTCGTGATTGCTTCGCGCTAAGTATTGCAATGGAAACAATAAAGATGATAAAAAAAGAGGAGTAATATGTTTAATTGAAGTAAGTACTCTTAAAAATTTGCCATTCTTCGTATAAATTAGTTATAATGTCGCTATAAAGCTTTCATAGTTTTTTTGTGGACTATGAATGAGACCAAAAAGATAAAATATGACTTCTTTGTTTTATGGCTCTATTTTTGGTGTTTGAAGAATTAGGAACATTCCGGGGAGTAATTCTTCACTAATTGATGGGATATATTTCTGTTTACCTCATAGTTTTGGTACAAATAGAAACATTCACCTTATTTTGCTGGTTAGAATTAAAGTTCGCACCCAAAGAAAGAAATATTTTCCAGAGAATCACTATTGAATTTCTCTTCAAACATGAACAGCAGCTATTGATTCCTTTATTGATAATCTAAGAAGGCATTTTCTTCTTTGCTTTTGTATGTGAATTCATTCGAAGGCGAGGAACATCAATCACAGCCACGACTGATTGCCTCTCATTCTCCTGCTTTCCATTCAACCTGCCTCAAATAGCCAATTCTACCTCTGAATTAGTTGGAGGTAAACGGCTGGAATTTAAGCGAGTTATTTTCCACAACCATCTTGTCTAAGAATCATTCATTTCTCTTAATTTAGCAGTACAGTAAAAATTTCCGCTTCTAATCATTAACCCCTTAAGCTCCCTTACGTAGCTGAAAGCCGCAATAATGAGGCAACCTTTCCAAACAAATGACATTGGGGGTAGCTGTCTTTTGCAAAGTATGTTGAATAGTAATAGGAATTGCCGGTAAAGTAACGGGCGTCCCTTCTTACTCAGAATCTGTGGTAATATCTATGTTTAACGTGAATTCAACCATCTGATATACAAATATGTTGTTGCTTGGACTTACAAATATGTTATCGATTGATATACAAATGTATTATTGGCTTTTCGTCTCTCCAGATGAGGCCTGTCCCTTATGCCCACTAGTTTAGTGTAGTTAATCGATTGCCTTACGCTTTTCGTCGAAACCTACTCAACAGCACATTCAAGTGACGTTTGCCGTATCTATGTTGTGATAATCTATATAAGCTGTTGTAGGATAATATTTTTGAGGAATGCGTAGTGTGACCAAGACCAATACTCATTAAATGCTGAGAATCATATTTTAATGGCGTAGTACACTAAGAACGGTCCATTTTTTCTTGATTTCCCTCGTAATGTAAATACGCGAGGGAAAATCAAGAAAAATTGGACCGTTATTACTGTAATGTAGGACGAGTCTGAACGCAACCGATTTGATTTTTCACCATGCCTGTCATAAAAACGTTTCGGTTTAAATTCCTTACCTCAGCATATAAAGAATCCCTCCATCTGGATTTATTCTCACCAGCACATTGGGAACTGTGACGTACTGGAACTCGGCGTGTTTGGCGTTGGGGAAGTACACTTCCGGTTTCCATATCGCCTTCACTAAATTAGGGTCGTTCAAGTCGAGCGCCTCCGTTATCTCCTCATGCTTCAGCCTCTCGTCCTGCCACTTTTGTCTCAGGTACAAATCTACTTCGTAATCCTAAATCAGAAAAAAATTCAAATCAATCTGTGACAAAGACAACACTCAATATTATTACGTATTATTCATCCGAAGTTATTATTTGCATTATATTAATAATTTCGTAAATTAAATATGAGTAGTTAGAAGATACATCTATAATATGTGAAGGAATTATAAATATACAAATGAAGTGAGACTTTTTTAATTTCACAAAAGGACTCTCTATTATATTAAACCACATATCCACTGTCAAATACAAGAAAACCAGTTTGTAGCACTTTATTCAGATGACATTAAATTCAAATGAAAAATACATTTTATCAGAGAAAGTGGTATCAAACGCGTAATCTCGGCTATTATTGAGATTTGTTTGAAATAAATTATAAGCTGTAACCGATTCATTAAGAAAATATGGGTGATATTTCAAGAATCGCAATAATTTAATATTAATCCATGAAATGTTTTTACAACATCACCTGCAAAGAATAGGTGAAAAAACAAAAAAAAAACATAATTCTACTAACTTTCTTTAGTTAGCAATAAAAAGGTATAGAGAGAAAATAGAATGAAATAATATGTAAGAACTAGTAATGTAATAGCATTAAAGCAATGCGTATTGTGTTAAAAAGGCTCTCGAATTATTTCCAAGGATGGGCATAAAACATTCCATATTTTCTCCTTATTTGAAAAAATACAATAAGAAATCATTCAAAAATTAAAATTTTACTAAAAGCCTTTCATGCTGCTTAAAATGTGTGTATTATGTCAAATATTGTCAGTAACCACATTTACAAACAACACTTCAGATGACCGTTGATATCTTGCATTACAATTAATGCATGTGAGTCCGCCGAAGTTGAAATTATCACTGGTACAAGTTGATCCCCACTAGTACCTTAGTAGCGAAAGTGAAAGTATTAATCGACTGTGTATTTTGTTCGCTTTAATTCAATCGGCCTGGAAAAGAACTGCTAGACGCTCAAATTTTCAACTACCCAATATTCTGAAGTAAAGTTTGAAAGCATCAGGCGTATTCAGAACATTTCAGATAATGCTTGAACGAGCATTTCATCCTTAAGGGAAATCTTCTGGTTAAACAGTTAACCGACGAAAGGAGTAAGCCATCCACGAAAAATTAGATTTATATTGTAAACGGAAAGGATATTTTTCAGGGCCCTCTTAAGCGTGATTGTATATTAACTGAGTTATTCATGCCAAAACCCTTTCAGGAGAAGGGAAGAATCAAAGAATCGTATCGTATGGAATCATGATTTACGAATAAAATTCTCTGCTATTTCTTTCAAATAATTTTCTCGTGTTATTCTTTGATGAGTGAAGTCATGCTAATCTTCTCGTTCGGTCGGTGGAAAATAAATTGAACCGTATTTGGAATATCAAACTGGAAAATTATTGAATCGAGAAAGAAATAATCATATGCCTGTTTGAGTTCCTGAGCAGAAAATTTCAGTTAAAGGAAACGTTCTAGGGGAGAGATCCAAATATATCTGTTTCGAAGCTCACCTGCAATGAACACAACATTTGGATTAGAAAGTAAAAGTAGTAGTTAGACTTCTTTATTGCGTCCTGAACAGATACTTTCTCACATAAATTTGAATCTTTTATAATATTCATTAACATCCAGCAGAATTTCCCTTTAGACAAGGGACAACATTTGTTTCTAATATCTTAACCTTTGTTTTCTTTCGATTCCATTTTGATATTGGACAAAGCTTTTTCAATGAATAATATGTTATCGATAACAATTAAATCATGCCATTGTAACATACTGGAGAAAATGATGTATCTCAACGATGTTAACTGTCTCGAAATAGTACACGAAAGCAAGTTTTCAAGAGACAAATCTGATTCATCAAGAATCATTTGAACGAGAGATCGTGAACGAATCGAGATTTCACCAATGAACGGCCTAGCACAACTATAGCATTTATAGCCCAAGAATCTCACAGTTAACACCTTTCCATGGAAACGAAGCGTTGACCATATTTAGTCGATATAAACTATTCCAAATTCCCCGTTTCACCAAGAGAACGCCAAATAGATTTTTTATGAAGAATGTTGATCTTGTTACTCGAAAAACTAACGGAAGAAAATGATTATGTCTACATTACAGAATAGCCTATTGAGAGAGATTAGTGCGCAATTGAAAATATAAGATTCTTTTGTATAATGAGATGAGAAATTAAAAAATATCGTAAATTCTGGTAAAATTAGGCAAATGGATTAATTTTATTTACTCTCGCATATTACTTGTAGCTTTATTACGGTAAGGTCATTTTTGATCAACGGTATAGTTTATTTTCCAACATAAATTAAAAAGAGCAAAATATAATTGTAAAGCAAGGTTGGGGATTGTTGCATTTAAGTTCGTAGTATTTCGAAATTAATTTGACCTCCAGATATACAAATTACGCGACGAAACTCCCTTTCTGTTCTTCTTGTTTGCTTAGTTCTTCGATTTAAGATGCTGCCGAATATTTCTCGCTTTCTTAAGAAAAAATACAATGTATCGTATCCTAAGCATGTCTTCTTTCGCATTTCCACTCACCTCGTTGCATGGATAGACGCATCGTCATTAAAAATATTCAGACGATCATCCCCATCGGGTTTCTCATTTCGGGATAAATCAATCAGCCGATGCATGGGCGCCATGAGCTCTTCCCTCGTTGCCATTTTCGACTCTGCATAAAATAACCGAGTCCTGATTTCTAAAGGAAGCCTTAGTTAACGCAGAAACGTCAATCAATGCTTCCTCCGCATTGACGGGATGCGATCGATTGTCTTTTTTCCAGTGGAGACTGAAGAGGCAAGCTCTCACTCCCTTTCTAGAGAGAGAGGGAAAAAACTGGACGCTTCGTTCCAGCCGAACAATAATTAAGAGACGGAACTGCATCGCATGGCACCAGCGACCCATATTCTCGACACGGAACGAGAAACGACCCGTAATTTTTTCTCGTTCCCGCGAAGTGTCCGTCGCCTAACATTTCTCGTTCCGTTCTCTACATCTCCAGCACGGGCTTTAATCCTTCACTCCGTTCACTCACCACCCCCCTCTCTCTCTCTATTACCGCTCATTCCGAACATTCTCCCATTTCAATCTGCAGTCACTTCATTTACATTTCCCGTACGGCAAAGTTTTCATTTTACCACGAAAGCGTCAGGTTCGAAAATAATCCTCAAAAAGGCTTTGTATAATTTACAACAGTTTTGCCAACAGCAGATGATGGGCCCATTCCAATACTTCCAATTCGAAGAGAAGTTAGGAATCTGTGGATGGTGGAGTACATTGTTAGGCTAATGGTGGAAGAAATTATTTGAATTTTGATTAAAAATTATGCCACTCTAGTAAGCAAGCATAATTGGTATCGAGGAATAAAAAACACGAAAATTTCATTATTTCCTCCGTCGATTCCCGGAAAATATAAAAGAAATAGTAAAAACGGAATCTCGATGAAATACTAAATGTTGCGGACAAATTGACGGTATTAAGGAGTATTCACAAAAATAATTTCTCAGAAAAGGGGAAAGAGTTGATAAAATTTGATTGATACTCTATTGCTTATGCATTTGATTAAAATAGTAACAATTACTATGCAAGTGTAAGTTACTTAATAAACATAAAATAACAAAAATATGCGGGAGACTAAAAAAATGCATACCTAGAGAGAGGGAGTGTTAAAAAATATTGGTTTTCAGGATGCAATGAGATGCCTAAAGTGACTTTCTTCAGTACTTTGGTTGAAGAATAATTTACAAATGGAATTAAATTTGACAAATTAAATTGCAACTTCCATTCAACGACAAATCACTACGCAAAATTAAACTCATACTTAAGGCGATATTTATAAAAAGTCTCATACCTATGGTGACATTTTTTATTGAAGTATACGTAACACTCCAATATGATGCGGCATTCTAAAAGCTTTTTCACGGTACAACAGAGTGCCACGGCTGTGCTATTTAAGGAAAAATGCCCTTCTAGCGCTCATATTACCTACTTCCAGTCCTCGCGAAAGAAGCCTGCAAAATCCTTAATAGAGACAAGGAGGACTATCCCCGACTCTCGATTATATGCAAACCTTGCGAAGTTACCACAAGAAGCCGATCCTAAATACCAGTGGAAGGAAGCAGTTGCTTTTGTCTTATGAATCACGCAGTATGTCGTAATAAGTAATGAATGAAAATATATCTCATACTAGTCGTGGACTACACTGATTACATGGTAATGCTCCTACTCAATACTGAATAACATGCTAAATTAATTATGCATTCTGAATAGCTTTTGGCTTGTTCTATCTCTACTGATGAGTTGTATTTTGTTGCTGAAGCTTTATTGCAAGAATATCTGTAAAGGCTTGCAAAGGCAATTCTCCAATCTCCAATCGCTATGTTGGGTTGCAAGAACCTGAGATGCCCACATGCAGATCGTAGGTCGCAGAATTTTTTTATCAGTTTCGGTGCCCTGCGGTGCTTAGTCCCTGCATGTTTGACGTACATGTCGCAGAATATAATATATGCAATCGCGAGATTGTTGAGTGCGACCAAATTCCCATTCAATGACACCAATAGTACGAGCGATTGCTAGGCTATCGAGGGAACCATTCCTTTGAACAGGTGCAGTAGAGTATATTTTCAGTACAGGTTTGTCATCTCGGATGGGGAGTGCTAGGGAGCGGATAGTAGGCCCATTCCTTATTCTTGGGGAGAGATCGAGAAGATGTGGGTGTGGAGAGGTGTTGATGCGAAAGAGTGGAGTTATGGCCGTCCAGCATTGGTCTCTCCGAGAGCGCTCCACGAACTAGGTCACGGGAGACCCATGCTGAAAGAAGGAACAGACTCTTTTCCCACAAAAAAAATAAGGAAGCAACATTGTAAAGAGAGGACTTAAAACGGTCTGCTGGAAAGTGCTTTGCGTCTTATGTAGTGAGGAGTGGCGGCCCTAAAGAGCCTCAATGAGAGTGGGTACATTTTTCGAGCGGGAAGTGAAAATTCTCGTAGTATGTATACTTCTCTTAAAAGAGCGTCCGAGGAGATAAAGAGGTAGAATGGTAAGGATATAGGGATGGCTTAAAAGGTGGTCATGCAGGCGAAGATGTAGGCCGAAGGCTTGGGTACAAAAGATGAAGCGAATAAAAATGGGTATGCTGGAGAAGAAGGTGAGAGAGAGGAGAGGAAGAGGAATCTATTTCAGCCTTTCGGGTGCCATTCAAGATATTGGAGACTGAGAGTAATTCAAAGTTTGCCTGACAGAATTTGAATGGAAAATGTAGTAGCGCAGGTGTGTAGTATATTTTTTCCTTGACAATGAATCATTGTTAAATTCTGCGGCAAGAATTTCGTTTTATCAGGATACAGTTTTAGGGTATTATGGATCCCGATTGAATCAGATTGGCTCCTTTTGACCATCTACTACCTAAGTATAGTAGACCCATTTTTGAACCGTCTATTATCTAAGTAGAATTTGCTCCTAATTTGTGAATATCATTCATGTTTTACACTTCCCTCTAATCATTCATTTTATGTATTAGCAATCCTCTATTAAGAGCTCAAAAGTAAATTACGCTTAAGTTAAAAATAATTCCTAAGATTAATGAAATCACGAAGTTGTCATTTGCTGCTAAATTTGTTTTCTTTGATGGAATAATATAGACAGAGAAATTTTTAATTAACATCCTCCTTAAAGATAAGCAACGGGAAACGCATGGTTCACTTGCTTGAATTTAGATGAAGAAATTGAAAGAGAAAAAGTTTGCCACAGCCGGAAATCGAACCCGGGTCTCCCACTTTCCGGTCGTTTTGCTGTGGTAGCTTAGAGGACAGAGCTTTCCCACCCGGAAAGTGGCCTTTTCCTCTTTCAATTTCTTCATCCATCCTTCTTAAAGATTCGTGATTTCGTTTTTAGTAATAAACTAGTAAGCTAAGAAGAAAATGCGTCCAAATTATTGATGTTATGCCCAAAGTTAGGGAAAAGAATATTCAGAAATTAACAGCCTGCGAGAAGTTATACGCGTTCCTTATAAAATTATCTTAAATCCTTTGCAATTAATATAATACATTCGTACGTGCGTCATTTTTATTTCAGCGTATATTTTTTTCGAATAGGCGATTAATCTTATATTATTGCTTTTGTTTGATTATTTATAAATAATATTTATTATTTTTATTACTACAGAATGAAATTAATACCTAGATTAAGTTAACATACCCATACTCGAGCGTTTACGAAATATGGATGTCAGCTTATTTTTATCCTTTCTCCAATAAAATACCGATAACACCAACTTCAGTCATACACAGATATAACGCTAATTACCGTTCTGGCGGAGATACTGATTAGCTTACAGAAGTTTGTAATGTAACTAGTAATTATTAAAACTATTTCCTTTCGGACATTTTGAAGTTCCGTCGATGTTATTACATCAATGAGCAGAAGCTCTGTCATCTCCCTGAGGCATGCCGAAAATTCTCCAATTTCGCGGCTAAAGCCAATTTCAAAGTTCGGGAAAATGCCCTTTATTTGGTTACGGCAAACTAGTTTGCGGCGCGCTACTAGTAGCGAGGGCCTTTTCGAAATATTTATTGCTGGTCTCAAATGTTTCTCTGCCTATATATCATTTAATAATAGAGGTAGAACATTATACCGTTATTTTCTTCATTTACTTCTTGTTGATACTCGGAAAGCTATCGATCGAAGAGCATAAAAGGAATTCGGATTACAGTGAAAATTGATAGCAAGGAAGCAAAAGTCATTATGCATCTGTCCTGAGAAAATAAAAGTTTCCATTTGGTAGCTCTATCTATATTCCTATATTTATGTATAATACATGTATTGAGTTTGGATATTATTAATTATGTTCCTAAAATTTCTTTCCCAGTAAGAAAATTCCTTTAAACTTTTTGATCAACTCTATTCTTCCCGATTGGATATTTTTCATCGATGGACTATATTATTTAATTATTTATTGAAATTCACGCTGCAATTTGGCCTTCTTGACACGTGGCAGCGCTGGATGGGAGCATAACATATTAAACATCCTATTATATTTATATACCTACATTTTCTTATCCGTACACACGACAAATTATGCGCCCACTATGCATAAATTTGCATACGCTCGCATGTATACATTCATATACAATCGTACATACATGTTTAAGTTCGTCAGAGTGTATTGTCAGAGTACAATTGCTCTGAACCATAAGAAGCGTTACTGAAACATAAATATTATTAATTAAAATTCTACATGACAGCAAATACGATTCTATTTAATTTAAATATAATTATTCCGTAAAAAATTGCATTTTAAACGCGAAGATGAGAATACCATAAAGTACAAAATTGTCTCCTGGAGAAACTGGGACTCGAACCCAGGTTATTGTTGTTTCCCGGAATCGAAATTAAATCATATGAATTTTCATTTTTTGGAAGTAAAACGGTTACTTCATTTGCTTGCTTTATTACTAACCTAACATAATTTATCAATATCTGATCGTCATGTTCATATTCATTCATCCCATATTTAGCCATGTATTTATCTCTAAATAGAGGTACTTCGTCGCATGATTACTCTTACAATATTCGAATTGGAACGGTACGAGCTGCCTTAAGGAATTTCCGCACCCTCAATTTTTTTTGCATTGATTCGGTACAAATCACAAATGAAAAAATTGCCTAGAAATAACGAAGTAGCTTTTCTCTGGAATTCAAAGAATTGCTCGGATCAAAGAAAACGTTTGAAGATATGATATTAACTTGTACTCCAGGAAATTCCTCTGACTTGAATTCCTCCAGTGAAGCTCAATTTAAAAGCAATCGAATCATGAATTTCCTATCATGTAAATCTGAGGTGTATTGCGAAGATCGTAATTTATATTAAGAAGTAGGCAGAGAATTCAAAGAAGTTAACTTCTCAAGAAATATTCTCCAGAAGCCTTCCGAAATCGTTAGGTAATTTCCCCAGATTAAGTGATACTGTATTATAGATTACTGACATTTGCGTAATTCTAATTGCTATGCTATTATGCATAGGTTATGAGTTTCTAAATATTAGAGAGTTCTAAGAATCAATGTGCTGTTTTGACGCTGAAGTATTAATTCCTTTTTACCTTCAAGAACTATTTAACTGGAAGCTTAACTAACTCCTTTCTCATAGCAGCCGTCGTAACCCAATTTTTGCAAGTTTTCGGATGCACACATACAATTTTAAATTTTCGGTTTGAGTTAAGGGGCTCTGTTCAAGACTTTGCTGGAGTGATGAGGAACTGCCTCCTGTTGTTTTCTTCTAATTCCTAAAGCAGGACTTGAGTTTTGCGGGTTTACTTTTTTCAGAAGCTATACTTATTTCCGCTTTTGAAGCTTTTAGTGAAGAGATTCTATTTAAGGTTTAAATGTGACGTCTCGAGTCTTTTATTTTCTTCTTTGATAAAATATGAATGGGCGATTTTTTTGGTAAAGAACGAGTTGAAGAGGACGGCAGTTCCTCAAATGGAATGTCACTAAAGTGTCTTTTCCCAGAAAATTGAGGATCCATGCTAAATATTGAAAAATTCATTTGAAAATGTCCGATTACTTAAATGATAGCAACAAGAATCAAGTTCTAAAAGGCATTATGACGACTTTTTTTCTGAAATTACTCAGTGAAAATTCCATCCTAATATGAAAAATTATCATACTTAAAATTTTACACAGGCGCACTTAACTTACAGATGAAAAACAGTTAGAAAAGAAAATCTCAGCATGTTGATAAAATGAAAATTTTGGAGATTTTTGAAGATTTAATCGCAGAAGAGGAAAAAATTACTCAGAAGCAGAAGTTTTGTTTTCAAATTACGATGTCAGAGTATGATCAACAAATAATTCTGTGAATATCTTACAAAGGAGAGGGAATTCATTACAATTAATTTGACGGCTCATCGTTGTATAAATGTCTATTATTTTGCTGCTGATTTTTTTCCAGTGATTTAATTAACTATCGATAACAACATTTTTTCATTCATTGAACGTATAAGTATAGAGGCAGGATGCTGAAAATGGAATGGCTATTAAAGATCGAGAAGATAGCGAATAAAGCGAGAATTGTAGTTTTTTTTAATATGTATATGAAAGAGGAATTTCGTTCTTTTTAAAAACTGTTTCTAATTTCTTATTTTAAACCGCTTTTAGGAATATACAAAATTCTATGGCAGATTTCCTCGGTGCCCATATAATTCTTTACGTTCGTAAAATAAATGCACTCATAGAGTGTATATGCTTTATTATCATTCTGCCAAAGTAGGTAAATTTCTCAATGAAATATCTAATAAAATGACGCTAGTTTTGGAGGATAAAAGTTACAAATTAATGAACATCATTCGTCATTCATCACGCTTCTAATAACAAGTTATATGGTATTAAATGTATATAAATTTTTGTATTTTTAGTGGATAATATGTCCTGAAATTAACAGGAAATGAAACATATGAAGGTTTCGAGATAGTTAATCATAGTAGTAGTAGTATTGCTAAAAGTGCTTAGGTCAGCTGAGGTAATTTCGCACATAGGCTCCCACCGGGAATCAGACCCGGGACCGCTTTCATCGAAGTCGAACGCGTTGCCCACTTTGCTATCCGGGAGCTCCATTAATCATATTAATAAGTATGTTAATAGTATGCACAAAGGATATGAGTTCAAAAACCTCTTTTAAGACTGTTTGAAAAAAGACGGAAATAATTTCGTATTTTACTGACAATGAGGAAGTAGGTTAAAGATAATATTTCGTTTCTAGTGGGCTTTGGAAGAGGGGTATAACAGGGTTGTTTTCCTATCTTCAGGAGTTACTGATACATGTACTCTTAAAACCGCAGCCTATGGCGAAGGAGGGGAAAGGATAATGAAGCCAGTTTGGTATGCAGATGAAAAAGCTCGTGTAGAAAGAGGGATCAAAGATGTTACATAGTCACTTAAATGATACTATGAGAGATTTTGGTGTATTTTATGTAAAGTATGTTAATTTTTGAAGTTAACTGCGCACAGGGAACTAATACGACTTGGAGGGAGTTTTTAAAGCTTTTTAGAATGTTCGAAGTAAATTTTAAAAGATAACTAAAGAAATTAGACCAAGGATAAACACCATAAAGGCTTTCATTAGAAAGAAGATAGATAATGATGGTTTATAGATGAGGTAATGATCGATGACTTTGAAAATCTTTATCCCAGTATCGACCGATTATATGGTGTTTAGAAATCAACTGTGGCGGACATAGTCGTGAATTTAACTAACCCAAGCTTTGATTTGACATCAATAATGTTATTGCTGTTTCCATGAACCACATGCTGCATGGAAATTTTATTTATTGACGCATGCCATATTGTCAAACCGATATTGTATTAAAAAATCAACAGATTAATATTCTAAAAGTTCTATCCTCTTAATTTAAAAATCAGCTGTTTCACTGTTTTAAATACATCCCATTGTTAAATTTTCAAACACTAACATGCATAAATATTTATTGAAATTGATATTTTTTGCAAATTTTATCGAACGAATATTCCCAGCAAAGCTGAATATTTTTGTTTTATTAACACAGGTGAAATTGTTTCCAGAAATCATATATTTATAACCTCGATAACGATTTCATATCGGTCGGCAAATAAAATAAAATTCTGAAAAATTGAACCCGGAAACACAAATTAAAATTTTGAGAGAAAGTTCAACATTCTCGAGAAACCGGAGAATGCGCTGCACATATGCATCATTCATCACAGAATTGCACTTTTAGAGGATGCATAAAACCAGAATCAACCGTTTTAAAAGTATGTAATATCTTCGATGGAAAATTCTTGCCAAACTGGGCCTGCAAAAAAGACCTAATCCCAACGCAGCGACTGGAATTAACTCTGGTTTTCGTTCCTACCGTGGAAATCTCCCACAGAACTCGAATTTAGTTGAAATTGCCTTTTCCAATCGTCTTCTCGCCCTAAAAAATTACCTTTGCGTACCTTTCGCATCCTTTTCCAGATACCTCCCTCCTCTTCTCAACGACTCATTCCCTTGAAACTCAACTTGGTTTTAGCCTTGAGTCCACTTCTACGCCTTTAGTTTATTCCGGAAGCATTTTCCCGTCGAAATCCAGAATTCCTCGGCAGCGGAGTGCAAAAAGATAACCCAGAAGGCGTTTCCATTGGCTATCTTAATGCTCTTCTTCCTTCCACCGTTTCCCCATTAACCTAGTATTTTCCTGTCCATGAACGAATTTCTGCATTTTAGCGCCTTCAGAACTTTTTCGAAGTCCTTAAACAACGATTTTACGATTGCTTTTCTTTGTTCGTTGCAAGCAAGCTCATGTTCCGGCGCACAAACTCACCCTAGGCGTAAAATATCGAAAGGAGAGTAAGTCGGAAAAGGGAAAAAGAGTTTTAAAGGCGACTAATCTTTTTCCTTAAAACTTTACCCGATCTAAAAAAAATCGATAAAGATGGAAATCGCTTTTTGATCCCTAATCAAAGTTCTAAATATATTCTCGTTGTTGTTCCTACATGATGTAGGGAAGTAAGGGAAGGAAATGCCTGTTTTTGCATGCTTCTCATCCCTCGGTTTAATGTGCGAGGGTTCGCAATTTGGACACTTTTCCATAATTCAGCGGCTCCATAAAAATTCTAATTTATGATTTAAACCCTAAAATTCTGTGAAAAGTTTACTTCTTCCATAATTCAGAGGTTTTTCCGCCCTTCATTGTTCCTGTATCGTAATGCATGACACGTGATCCGCGCTATTCGCAAAATTAGGGATCGTGGCCAGAATTCTTGATCGGGAATGTAATTGCCGATTATTTAACATATTCTTAATTATTAATAAACCTATATTTTTAACAAAATTCATCTTTCTCGGAAAAATTTGTGAGCCACGTGATACTCGTTGGAAAAGGTGTTCAAGAAACGATCGCATTGTCCTTATCTTTTTAAATTTATCCGTAATTAAAGATGATTAGAAAAATTATAATTATTCGCAAGGTATTGTTTTATTTGCGGAGTTAAATCGGATTGTATTCCTTTACTCATAAAGTGCAGAATTCTTTACAGGTGAATAAAGAGAATGTGTGCTGCAAGTGTCAAATATTGCTTGTGGTTTGAGACCGCTCATATTCCGTTTACAGTACAGATTTAGGAAAGGATTGCCTGTTTGATGCCTCGAATGAAAATCAATTCTGCATTCTATTGCGCATTGATCCGCATTCAAGAATTATTGTATGTACTTACAATCATCAACTTACTTAATCATCGACATCTGTCATGATCAAGAAAAACGAGATAATCATAAAAATGGTAAAAACTGTTTGATTCGCCTTTAGCCCTTTAAGCTAAACACATATGAAGGGTCGTATTTATTTCTGATGTTCAATTTTATATTACTAAATGTTTTAAACGCAAAGCAGATTTTAAAATTTTGGATGTAAAATAAAAATGTTTATATTTTATGCATGTTATACCTGCAATGATAGTGATGACAGTCACGATTGAATGTACTTTGCAATTTTTTACCTCTTCCTGAAACCTCCGAGCCATGAGAAGTAACCTTTTGCTAGAATGCTTGAATTTCATCTTCATATGGAGCACTCTCCGGAGGTATAAAATTCTCTGTGAAATCTCTTCGCGTTCAGAGCTAGATTTTATGAAAAATATACCGTCGAGTGTTATGAGAAGTAGTGTAGATGAAATGGCGACTTCCTAACATATGTAAAGTGGAGTACCCTTTATTACGTGTCTGCTACATTTATACTATAATTCTCAGCTTTAAAGTCAAATAAAAATTATGCCTATCAATTTCAATTTTCTTCGGAATGTATCGATGTAAAACATTAAGCAAGTGTCAAGCAGCGTCATACAGAAATAATTTGAGAAGAAGAGATCCCAGAATATATGATGATGGATTTATTAGCCCTTCGCCACAGCTTCACACATCTATGTAATAGCACACCACGAACGCTAAGACCACCCGAGAATCACCGCCAAACAAAGCAGCAATATAAATCAACAGTTACCAACAATTAGAGTAAATAAGCAACCACATTACATGGCGCGAAATATATAAACACTACAAAACAAAATTATTTTAACACAACAAAACCTCTTTAAACAACATTGACACCCGTTTACATACTTTAATTGACATTGGCATTGACAAACCGTTTACATAATTTAAAATTAGCGATTCTTTTCTACAGCAGCGGTTGACATAAGAGGTATAAGACATAATATTGAAAAAATTTCCCGTTTCACCAAATTTTATTTTCGAGTTTCATGTAAGAATTTGCAAAGAATATGAAGCGCTCGCAACTAATATACTCGTCCACTATAAAAAATATCACGTACATTCCTTTCAAAATCAAGATCAATATTTTTGGAAATTCTCACGGGTCTACGGTTTTCATCTAACCATTAATCATAAATGTAAACTTTCTCTTAAGACTTTGAAAATAGTTTTTAATACTTTTCTCCTTCATGGTGTGAGTAATATAAACGTTGGTTCTCTAATCATGGAGCCTTAACGGTATAATATTCTTGAAACGTAAGGATTAACTTACAATAACTAATAGCGAGAAAGTATGAAAAACAAGAATTTCTTCTTTACTTTTCTCATGTTATATTTACTAACACCGGCATCCAAGGTGACGGTCATCTTCATCTTATCTCAAAATACCAAACACTGTTTTTGTGTGTTTATTTTAGAAGGCATTCCACTAAGTTTGGCCAGAACATCTGGAGAAAATGTAAAGATATTATTATGGAACTTTTAGAATGTAAAATAGGAAGCTTCGAGATAATAATTATATATCTTCTCGAGAATGTTGAATGTCCTTTATTTTAAAAATACCGGAGCTTTGTTATAATTGCAATTGCCCATGAATTCCTTTATGCAAAGGACTCATTTTTATGCTTTCTGAAACTCAAACCATTCAATTATTCCTCACTCTATTGTTTAGGATGATTTTAGGTTATATCTTACAAGCTGTTTAAGGAGGCGAAAACTAACACATCCGTTGATGGACACAATGTCGAATGTCGAATTAAGAAAATCATTTGCTTCAATACCTCATTTTTTCCGCTTGGAGTACTTCCTGGTCTTTTAAGTATTTTGAAAGAACCATATTCCATGCATAGCCAGCAGGTAAACCGTTTCCTGTGGAATGGCGATGGGCAGACATTTTGTAGGAGGGGCTACATGCTCTCCCTGTAAGAATGATAAAGAGGGGATGGAATGGCGTAAAGGGAGAGTTGGGGCCCGGAGAGCGGAAAGGATTTCACGGGAAGTCTTTGATGTAGAAGGAAGCTGTGTATGAGGAGAAGGGAATGAGAAGTCCCTCTTTGCGGAGAGTTTGAGAACAGGATGTCAAGGGAATATTATGTTAGAATGAGCAACCTTGCCCTCGAACAGTGCCCAATCATGTATTCAAATAACGATCTTGCCAATACGGACTTGACACGTGAATATTTTGAATTACAGATCGGAAAAACAAATTATGCTTTGGTAATATGTTCGATAATAAATATATCTGCGGATAATTTGAACGATATCTTCTATGATGTGTCTAACCTGAAGGTTTTAATAAAATTCTACTACAAAAAGAAGATGTTTATCTTTAGAAAAGTGTTATAGTTATATCGCCTCCAAATTAGATTAAGAAATGAACACAAGATTCGACTAAAGTCACGTAGTAGTTACTGTTTTAGAGAAGGATGTTCTATTTCTGTACCATTATCAGCGCATGCCTATTAATTCGCAAAGCCTGTGTAGAAAATTTGGAGGGGCATTAATTCTCACTTAATTTAACGCTTAGGAAAAAATTCGTGATATAATTGAGAAACCTCAGTAACCGCATTGGAACGTTTCATGAAATTAATAAAGCTTTGAACACGACCACTTAATTACAGAATTTTCTTTCTCTGTATCTTACCAAAAGTTCTCGAATATATTTGGTGTTTGTTAAATTGGCTGTTTGAGGATTATCATGCCCTTTAATGGCTTCAGATATGTACATAAAGTCCATCTCGAAGTACTTCTCTAATGTTTGGTGCATTTATCTCTAGAGCTCTCAGAGAATTTAACCGATTATAGTTGCCCTTTATCACATACCACTATAATAGAGAACACCTTCAAAATCTAATATCAAACGGAAAAGAGTTATTACGTAATGAAATTTAAAGCTCAATAGGCAAAAGGAGTTATAAGGCACAAGTGAATAATGGCATCGTTTTTACTGAAGAAATTAATCCCTCATTCCCGTTCACTTTGAACTACTTTTCATGTGAGTGTTACAAACTGTCTTCAAACTTTTATTTTAATCTTCTTTTATTACGAACAACTATTATTACAATTCCAGCGAGATAATTGTTTATAGTTTTTAAGAAATTTTATATAAATATTTGTAGTCTTACAATAACGATAAATTCACGATTCGCCTCGTCCTTTTATCTCATTTTTCATATTTCAAGTTTTAACATTCCATTTAAAAATCGCAATGCGTCACTTTGTCACAGATAAATTTCCAAGTTATCGTTACCTATGATGCAGATGGTTATCTGCAGCACTTTTATCCTCTTTCTTGAATTTCTTCTTCTCTGTACTCCTACTGTATTCCCACGGTATTCAGTCAAACTGTCAAATTCGGGGGCTTTTGTTATAAAAAATTCGCATAATTTACCGGCAATTATCGAACAAAGTATATGTTGGAAAGATAAGCATATTATAGCTGTCAGTAGTTGTGTGGAATAGAAACATTATATTGGTCATTAATATTTGACTATACAGCTTGTAGACCTTTAGAATTGGAAGTCAATCTTCTGATTTGTCAATTCTGTGAAAAAGGCGAAAAGGAGAATCAATTTGAGGAAAGTTGTTATGATTTTGCTAATTCAAAGTAAATCAGAATGACATGATGGCCATATAATCATTGTTGGTAGGTAAGAATAAATTGAGAAGACGATAGCATTTGTTAAATTAACAAAATTGTCATATGTTAAGAAGAATCATCACGTAGGTTCAGTTTGAATTGTGGTGGACTTCAAAAACCGTTATTGATTTTATTTTCATGACTTGGAGTAAAATGATATTCTACGAAGGGTTCGATGTTGATATTAAAGAGACATAATGTTGATCTTTTGTCGACAGTGTCAGAGTAGGCGATTTTTCTAATTAATCATCCAATTTTTCCACCTTCTAAATTTTGGTGTAGTTATAAAGTAACGTAAAAAGTGAAACGGTTGTATTTCAATTGCTCATACATATTTTATAGTACTGACATTCATGAAATAAAAAGATACAAATCAGAATTCTTTCTACGCTCCAGAGAAATGTTTTTGTCACTCCAACAAGTGCATTGTGATCTGCTAAATTTTAATGCACTTCATGCTGGAATGTCTGTAACATGAAATGGAGCCATGCTTGACTTTCAGTACATCGCACATGCTTTCATGAGCAAATCGCTTGCTCTTCCATTAGAGGAAATAAAATTAGATTGTAAAGAATATGAGCCCCCGAATAAGATACCTTCTACGAGATATCGGAGTGGCAAAGTTATTCATCGGAAAGGAAGTTCGTCTATTGCTCCTAAAATCCTTTCATCTTAGATTCTTCTTTGAAGGATGAGAATCCTGGAAGAGGAGACCTCGTTTGAGCAGATGTTTGCGTTTTATTTGAAAAAAACACGCATTTCCACAGTTTCCCTAGCAGATAAGGATGTAAATAGTACACCATTATTCAGGCCTTCTCCCTCAACTATCGTAAGTTGCGCTGGGATTTCACTTCATTATCTTGTCATGAATTTGTTTTGTGCATTACCAATTGAACTTTCAATGTGCAAAATTTTATTCAAAACACTAAGCGAATACATACACAGAAAAACATTAATAAAGGCGACCTTTTTCGAATATTGTCATCATCAAGCAGCCGTAACATATTCATGCCAATACTACTTAGATTTGTTACGGTTGTTTGATGAGGTAAATACCGGTATTCAAAAATGGTTGCCTATTTTATTAATATTGTGTACTTTGTCATATTTAGGGCTTGGTATTATAATGTATACTTAACATGCGCTTTAATTAACGTTCAGTTTAGAGCCTAGTTTTATAGTGGTTTGTTTGAGTTAAAGTGAAGGTTATATATAATGCACATGCTAGTTCATCATATATTTAGGAGATTGATTATAATCTTCACTTCAAATCTAACAGACCATTGTGATACTGGGCCCTAAAGTGAACCTTAGTTAAGTTCATTTTAAGTATACATTACCAGGCATAGCTTATTTTTACAAACAAAAGTAGGAATTTTTACTTAATAACGCTGGAGATAACAATCAGTTCAATATTATATATAATATATCAAAAGAATGTATTAATAAATTGTATATACGATATATTGAACATTTTCCTTAAGATCTTAATATGCAGCTACTCTGTGTTCTTTATCAGGAAAGAAAGCTAAATATTTCGTTCGATATAAATAGGAATAGCTTTGAAAATGTGATCTAAATTCATGCAATTTTACTGGATTTTTGAGAGTCACGAGTAGGTATTTAGGAGTGCCGTTGCTTGAAGATTTCCCTAGGAGAAATGCTTATCCTCGCTGTATCGTTCCAATTTTAGTATACGTATGTACCGCCAAAGCAAGCGCTAGCTTCAAGGTTCATGAGGATGTTGGTGGGTTTTCTCTCGCGCGGACTGTCATGAATTTTAACTAGAGTGCGAAAAGTTCAATTTCCCTCTGCGAAAATTATGTTATGTCATTTATTTTATTTATCTCATCAGAACCTCACGCAAAGCAACCACTGCCAATTTTCAGTTAAATATTCATAATGGGTCCACGACCTAACCAGGAAAATCCTGATGAGTCGGGACTCGAAACGGGAACCTTTATCCTTGCCTTTTGTACCTTAGAATAGTACGCTAATTGTTCGGCTACCAAAGTCGACGACATCTACTATGAACCTTGTATTTTATGTTACTATGAAACTTTAGGATAAAACTTTAATAACACTTATTTTATCTCTTTAAGCGCGACTCATAATATTGAAGGAATTTTACGAATGAAGGTAGTAAAAGGGAAGCATGAATCGATGGTAAATTTCGAAGGAAGTCGATCTAAGTTCATGAAAGAATGGAAATAAGGACCTGATAGATATCGATCGACTCCTATGCACACTGATGTCACAATCGATAATTTAATTTTCTTTTCCTAAGTTGAGCGGTATAATCACCGGGAAAAATCGTATACAAAATACGACTAAATCTTGCCTATTCGAACATCGGAAAGCTGAAATATTAATGCATAAATTAACCTAATTTAAGAAATTAACCTGTATCACTATATATAAAACGAACCGCAAAAATATAATATGGAAATGTATCTCTTAAAGTAAATTTTCGAATAAAAATGGTTTTAGTCATTGATCCCTTTTTTTAAAGACGTGTATGTTGTATATTTTCGATATTCTGAATTCCGCTAGCTTAAATTTTGAAGTTTCATTCAAACTTATTCGGAGATAATGCAATCACGTTTAATCGTAAGTAAAATGGTTTTATGAAAAGCATATGCATGTGAAAATTGAGTTGGCTTTCGAAATTAAGAAAGAACTAAGTTAATCTCCTTGTTAACATGATTATAGTTTACCATAAGCTGGCAGATATTCAAGCACATATTCGATAGGATAAGATCAATATTGGTTTTAGCAATTTCAACGAGAACTCAAAGGAACTGAAGGTAAAGCGTGTCGATAGGATATATTGGATCGCTTATGTAGGACATACACGATTATTGGCATTGTAAGATTTTATTGTAAGCTTTAGAAAAGAGGCATGCTTTCAGTTACAGCAAATATCTGTAGCTGAGGTTTACATCGCTGTGGGAGAGAGGCATAGTGACTTTCCCTCCAACTTATTGTCAGCAGAGCAAATAAAAGGGTTATATATACCGCTTTCAGTTGACTTTGTTTAGTTGTGTTACGCCTTAACGATATGGGATTGGAAAAAGAAGTGGCAAATAAAAGAGATGGAGTGTGAATATATATAGCGAAATAAATTCAGGTGACTGGATTAGAGAGGACATTGAGATGGAGTTAGGAAGCGAGAGATAGCGTCTACGTACGAGGAAAGTAGGCGGAAGGGAGATGCGATCCGTGCTATAGTGCGGCCATGCGCACTGCTAGAGTTCTGAATACTTTAAGTTAACTTTATTTCCTCGAAACCTAGTAGGATTTGATGCTGTAAGATGGATGGAGAAGTATCTCTTCCTTTTCTCGCTACGTCACAAACTTAGATTTAAGTTTATGAATTTCCTATGGAAATGTTCATGAGTTTCGTGGGGAAATATCTTTTTCTATGGTACTTACCATCGTTACTGGACTGATGGACCCGAAGCTACGGATGTATAATTCACATATGACGGTGGTGGCATTGTCTGAAAATAGGTAGATGGTAAAAAGTTTATTTCAGTCAAGTGGTACAATACAATACAATTTGAATATATTAAACATATATATGATAACACCTTTAATATGTTTTACTTTAATAACTTGATTTGTCATTAAAAATTGTTTTAATTATAGGTGAGATTTCAACTTTAAATTGAAATTGCTATTTATAATATCATGATTTGATGTATAGCAGCAATATCTCATTCATTTGTCATTACAGTAAAATTTTTTTGTTTTATATTTTTATTATCGAAATCATTCTCATGAATATCAGTGAATTATTATTTTGAAACATTCTGAAAACCTTTTTGGATAAAAACTTATGCCTACCGCATCTCTAGGGAAGAAAAATGTTATTGCAGACGAGATTTCTCGAAGTTATCTCATTTCCTCAGAGTTAATTTTCAATTCTTAGTAACTATGGAAATCAGCTCTTTCTCGATAGCAAAAATTGACTAAATATTAAATATTAGCTTTCTATTTTAAAATCTAGATCAGATTACAGAATACACTTTCTATAAAAGTGACCGTTCATATAGAATGGGTGACATTAACAATTCAATAATTCACTGAATGGGTTAAAATCTTTTTGTCCCAAAAATTTTGGGAAAACAATTCTGAACTTATACTTGGACTCTTACCTTACTCACCGAACTTACCAATTCGATAAAAAAATATAAAAATTGGCAATCTTAGTATTGTTCTGCATACATAAAAATCTAATTCAATGATATCTGGCTGGTAAATTATGTTCAATGGGTATATATAGCTGAATATCTTATCGATTTTAAGTCAAGAGAAAGATCTTTAGCGGTAATTGTAACAACATCTACTTTAAGTAACACTAAGAGATTATTTAGAAAAAATAATGAAAGCAAACTATTTCTGGGTTAAATCTTAACGCCCATTGAAGAATTTTTCGGGGAAATACAGGAATAAAATATCAAAATGTAATCAATTAAGTCATGAATAGGTATAAAACATGTTTGTAGTGATCAAGTTCAACGTAAATTATTATTCATATGTATATCATTGATGAACAGTATCTCTCATGAAATAGGAGCGCAGTTATTGGCATTCATTACCAACCGCCGTCGACTAATTTGTGATAAATTTGCGGCCACATCATTTGGCAATAATTATGAGGAGGATATTAAACTGCACAGATACATTTATATGCTAATTTTACTTTTTAGAGGTAGAAAATCTCATTGGATCCGCTGTAAATTATTCTTTATTGGATAATTTTCATGAGCATTTGGCAGCAGCAATATCTGAATATTAAATTCTTAACTGCCGTCGCGCGAGGAGTTTATTGGTTCCTCTTGTAATAGCTGTAATATTCGACAGGCTAAATTGAGCATGGACTCATGGAGTAATATAGCTATAAATATCGTGTTTTTCTTTATAGTGAAATACGAATCGTTATCGAAAATCTTCTTTTCAAAATTTAATTAATAACTGTATAAAATAGATGGAAGTAAATAATTTACAACCGAATTCCTGTTGAAAGAGATATCAGATTGTACGGACAAGTTTAAAATTCCAAGATAACTTCTCAGTATCGCTTAACCGACACCTTTTATGTGCAAAATATTCGTATCTGATATTTTGTGCTTTCTCAGTTGATTGTAGCGTAACTTCCAAATTGTTTAGACTTGTATGGTAATGCGAGATTTCCGCATAAAAATGAAATTGGTTTATGAAGATTTTTTTGGGGACGTAATGGGTCTTTTAATGACATAAGCGTGTTTCCCGGTAATTTATAAACAGTTATTTACGAAGTATATGAAGACCTGGAAGAAAAAGATTTTTTGTTAGTATGCATAAATCTCAACGTATTTAGCTACTTTGCTGGCCATATTTTTTATGAAGATTTAATATGAATGTCTATCAATGAGGAAGGGATAAAAAGACAGCTTAAAATTACACGTAATGAAAACTGACACAAGTTTGAGGCCGAAATAGTGGATTTTGTGATGTCTTTCAAATTATACCTTCCATCGCTTTCATATTTGTGGGCAGAAGAATCAGCAGTTGATCGATAGCAAATTATTCAATGAAAAATGTCATCTATTATTTTCAGTCTGGATACAGGCGTACCTTAACTATAGTTCGAGATTCCACAGAACTTCTGGATTAAAGGGAGTGATGATGATGTTGCATAATTGTAATTGTATCCCAGCAAATTCAGTGCATAGATTTAATTAAGTGATAAACAGTAATGATTCCTAGTTCATTTATTTGTCAATATGTTGCTATAAACTCTTTTAATAATCAATTATTTTATTTTAATGAATTTATCCGTATATCATTACTTATTGCGAAGAACATTTTGAGTAATAAGTTATTAAGAAATGAAGAATTCTGACATTCTCATGAAATACCTAAGGTACTTGCGTATCTTATAATGTACTTATCTGTAGTTTCAGGAATCAAAGAGTGTCTGCTTCGATCAAATACAGAGCTTTTCATTATCCAGATATAATTTTCTGTGTTTGAAAGATTTCATCCTACCTGTAGAGTAACTTTAACTTTTGCTTGGATTTTCTTGATGATGTCATTAAGAATTTTAACCCTTATCATGAAATATGAAATAATTTTGAAATGTGAATCATATAATAATATTAAAATGTGTTGTCCTTACTTTTTACTTACTTTGAAAATGTTAAGTATGTATTGAGATCAGCGCAGCTTTTTCCTTTCGGCCTAAACTTATACGGAAATATAACAAAAATCAAACAATATTCTCAGTTCATATCGAATTTATTAGAGGAGTTTATAATAGGATTTAATATTTCTCATTCGAGTAAATAATGTTATACTTTGTTGAAGGTTATCAACGTATTTCACTCGAACTTGCACACGCTCCGAATAATTTGATTAAAAATGTGAATTAGTATTTAAATACCCTTTGTGGGCGTTTTAATAATAAGTTAGAATTAGAATGTAGCCAAAGAAGAAAACGAAGTTCATGACATCATCGCAAGTTGAGAGAAAACTTTGCTTGAACCGCCTATGACGTTCCGATACCTCCAACTCACACTTTATTTTATGTATCTGTCTATTCAGTTCCTCTTATCTTTCTCGTTTCTCACTCTTACTCTTTCTTGCCATTTTTCGTAATGATTTAGTAAGTTAAGGCCTTCAAAAGACGAAAAATGCTAATAATTGTAATTTCAATATTATCATTTTATCAAACAGTCTCAGATCAGTAAAATTTGAAATGGGTAGATTCCAAAATTAGTACAACGAAGGCTTCGGGATATACTTTGGGTGTCTGTCTTAAAGATATAATAAGAGGGTTAATTAATTTCGAACCGATTCTGGTCACAAATCTCATTTCGCTAATTGATTACAATTGCCGTAATAAATGCTGTCAGATCTGTCAAAAGAGGAGGAAATGCAACAGCTGGAAGGAACACAAAGAGACCCACGAATGGAAGCAAAACCAGCGGGAACTCAGTATTAAATTTTTTTGCGAAGCAGTTCAAGTCTCATCGACTCAATTGATGAATATCCCGACTTTATCAATGCTAATTAAGGCTTTATCAACGGATGGCGTATTTGGAACAAGGGAGAGCCGCCTCCGATGGCGAAAGAAAGAAAATACGTGGGGAGAGATGAGCCCCATTCTATTCTTAATGTACTGAAATCGTTAATTAATGAAGATTTCAGAAAGTCAATTTTGGTTTCATCTTGAATTTCATTCTTTGAATGAGGAGTGGAGTACTTGAATATCGCCTTATTCAACTGAAATGAAATATCACGACGAAGATATTCGATTTGATTTCACTGCTTCGAAAGTGATGAAAAATGCATTCCAAATATTGGAAGGAGTGTATGATATGGACTACTATGTAAGTCATCCTTACATAATGGAGGAGAAGAAAAATCTATTTGTTGGGGGGCCTATGCCGCAGCGCAATCTCTGTGCACATTATAATTCATAGGATCTTGGTAATGAGTATTTCTGCAATTGATATTATCGTTGGTTTTTTTATTATTATGTCATACATTTTTGTTGCAGATTACGAACATCCACTATATTTTCAGTCAAGTCAATTTTTTTCTACTATCCGGGTGGTGAGATTTACTCGTAGGAAGGAGTGGACATTTCAAAAGGTTATACTGAAAGACTCGATGTATCCGGTCCTTCGTGAAATTGCTCCCTCCAGAGTTTTTCTATAGAATGTCTTCTCTTCCTCCTACTTTTTCTTATCGAAGAGAAGGAAAAATTAAATCAATAATGTGCTTTGCTTCAACAACTTATGAAGTTGAATTCCAGGCTAATTGTACCTTAAATTAAGTGTATACTACTATTACATTTATGTTTATCAATATAGATTTATCATAAATAAGTTCGCCCATTCCGGTCGTTATATTTATAAGCTCTGATGAAATCTTTATTTTGATTTTGACGTGAATTAAAATGCATAACAAATTTAAATAGGTAAAATTTATCCATAGAAACCTACCATATGAGAAATTATATATATAAATCCTTATCTCGGTGAGGTAAATGATAAATGGATTTTAATTGATTCAGTGTTTCTGAAAATGGTCGTAGAATGCGCTAAAAATATTTCCAAGGTTATCTTCCGCGTGTTGGCATTAAGGGCGAGAGGAATTGATGAAAGGGTAAGGGTTAGGAATTGAGGATAAGGTTAAGGGATGGAGGAAGGTGGGAAGGACGAGATTCAAACGGGATGAGGTTCTGGAATGGGCTATGTGACTAATAATTATAACTCTCGGAAGAGGTAGGCTTAAGAAGGGCTTTCGAAGTAAGTTAGGGGAAGAGAAAGAAAGTGTGTTCATCAAAGGGGAGGCGGTATAAAACGATGAGATGAAAGGTCAAATTGCGATAAATCCTACACAGGAGGAAAAATTAAACTTGCGAATTACTCTGGTGAAAATTGGATCGGAAAGTTTTAATTTTTTACCTGCGGAGGTGATTTCCGCTTTCCTTGAAAAAATGAAATCGCGAAAGCGTATTTCGAGAAAGTTTCGTCAACAGTTTATTTTCGTTAATTACTTCCTAAATTCAACAATTTTAACGAACTTTTCAACAAAACACGCTTTACGCGAATGCCGGATATTACGGAAGAAAAATGCCGATTCAGATAAAAATTACGCTATTAATTTCAGAAAGAAGCGCTGCAGGGATTTTAAATGAAGTTTTGATGTCGTTTAACTGTCATTAAGTCCTAAGTATCACTTCGAAATTGGTTCTGTAACATTATATGACGGTTCATTTAGGAGTTATTCATTAGGCCGGTCATGGACGAACGTAATTTTTTAAAGGGATAGCTTCTTGAAAAACTGTTTTTAAGAATTTGCAACGTTTTCTATAAAATTTAAGGCATCAATTATAAATGTTCCATTCTTTTAAAGATAAAAGTTTAAGAAATAATTGTGGCTTTGTAAAATTAAAGTTTTTAAGGCACCAAAGTTTAATATCCCAGATTTTATGTAGAAGCAACTATGACAGATAAATCGTTAACTTCTAGAATGGCCGATCGATTTTAGCCAATACTACTCTTGCAACATTTTCTTTAAGATAACTTCATTTGAAAATTGGTTATTTCAGTCGCGTAATTCCTCTGCTGTTCTCATTACTTTTTTCTAATCAGTTGTAAATGATCGATCGGTGAGCATTTAAGGTCCAACTATCCACCCTGACTTAATTTTATAAAATTTCGAGCTCTTTTTGAAAAGAAATGGAGGAGAAACCATACCTTCAACTCTTACATTAAAAGCTCGTAAACAGAACGTTTTTAATTTCCTATGTTTACAGATCACATTTTTACGTAATAATTGTAAGAAAAAACTGTTAGGATGCATTTATTTTAAGGTAGCCGTAGCTTCAGGCAGTCAGATTTGGAAAGCGTAAGGAGGAAATTTCTGCATTTTCTATTTTCGAATGAACGAGCTAATGTTATATCAAATATTCACGTAATATTAAAACTTGTATATTGAAATGACTGATAAAAAATCTTGAGGTTGGTGTTTTGGTATGCACTGAAAGAAAGGAATTCAGGTTTTCTGGAATAATTCAGCACTTTGCAGTTAAAATTAGAGCGGTAGTGACGACTTTGTTCACCTTGAGCAGAGGAGTTTCTGAAACATTGGGTAGAGTATTCCTGTCCTGACTATAGGCGTATCATTTGTTCATTATTATAATAATTTTCTGGAAATATTGAAAATTTGAAAATTCCGTGATATTGCATCAACTCTAATTCTATGACCTCAAGAATGAAAACAGGTAAGATGACATCCCAAAGTTCGTCCTAAATTTGCTAACGTAGTAGTATAGTAGTATTGTTAAAAGTGCTTCGACTGCTTTGGTCATTTCGCACATGGGCCCCCACCGGGAATCGAACCCGGGACCGCTTTCGCCGAAGTCGAACGCGTTGCCCACTTGGCTATCCGGGAGCCCAATTTGCTAACGCCTTATTCAAGAAAGGAAATGCCAAGTTACATCTACAAAAATACCCTGCTCGCCGCCTTTCTGTGAGTGGCAGGGGGTGTAAACACCAAGCATTCGAATTATCTGTTTAGCTTACTGTTATCGCACAGCATTCGCAGAAAGAATGAGTCCCTAAAACGACATGTCCTCGCATCTACAAGTATTTTTCTTATTTTACGCTCATTGTCGGATCGGCCGAAGTAGCAGAGGGGTCGCGTAGTACCAGTTACGTCTTCCGCAAAACTACTTTCTCTGAATTTATCAAGCAATTGCAGCCTAGCTTCTAATCTCCTTAGAGAGCATTTCTGGAACGCTTGCTTTCCTATCGTTGCACTTTTTAACTAAACGTATCGCCTTGCGTTGCACTTTCTCGAGTTTGCGAGCTACGTTTCATCTGCTGGGTCCCACTTAAAAACTCGGCTTCGTAAACAGAATAGTCGGTCGGAGCGACGAAAAAGTTNAGTGCCACTTAGAGAAAAATTGTCACTTTAAAAATATATTTCATATCTAAGGTAGATACTGGCCAAAATTTTAAAACGCATATTATTTTCGTGTTCAAAAACCGTTCCTATATTCGTCCCCCTTTTTCAGTTGCAAAGCACATGAGAACTACTGTAAAATCAATCATAGATGAAGCCCCGATAGGAACATAAATTATTATAGTGAAAAAACTAAACAATTAGGTTAGAATAAAAGAAAAAATTAAGTAACTCAGAAAGTTGCTCCCACGGTTAGGTTGGACATACAATCCACCTCATTCCCCGGAAAAAAGTCCGGGAACCGAACCCTCACAAGATTATTCACAAGTATGCCAGCCACTACACCGTACGGGAGATCTCATTTATCGAGTCACCAGATGACGAAACATGCGTGCCATATTTCGTCCCCAGGATGAATATTGGACCGCTGCTGGGGGACGAACGTAGGACCAACGACATGAGCTTTTGTGCGGCATTTTTCTCCAACTTAAGACGCTAATATCGGGTAACAGATATATTCTAAATTCTGACAATCCTAGCTACATGTTAATGAAAATTGACGTTATAAAACTTACCTCAAACGATGATAGGAGCTCCAGGAGGCTTTTGGTAAATATATAGCCTCGAAAAATATTTATAAATCCAATTATGAATCCACAAAAACTTATAACAGCCGGTTCACAGCGCGGCAAGCGCTATAATCATACTTTTGTCACGTACCGTTCTTTGATACAAGGATGCACCGCATTACAAGTCAGAAACCGCAGGGGACAGGTATGCGCAAGTGGACGGATACCGGCCCATTAACCTTGCATTTAAAGCATGGAAATTACAAAGTTCTTTTTCATTTCCTTATTATATCGTTCCACGAAGTCCAGTCTAAGATGATAGAATTTATAAATATAATTGCTTAAATCAGAAAAATATATACGTTTACATGTTGATATACTGAATAGTCATGTTTTCCAATGCGCTTATACTTACGCTTGATTTCCAATATTCATGCTTGGTACTTTGGTGACACTGAAATTTTTAATTCTAGCACATACGTGTTGGTAAAACAGGTCAGATGGAAATATAAATGGGCGATCGTCATGATATGGTGCTATGTTCAAAGAAATATATTCAGTTTTTTCGCGAAAATAAAACTTCACCTAAACTCACATTGAATCATTAACACTGCGGAGATTTCATGAAGATATATAACTGCCATAGCTACTAATTCAAATAGCGGCCTATCTACTGTTAAATAGCCAGCACAGATACGGCCGCGGTTGCATTTCACCTGATTTATTCCGGTTTTAGGGAAATCTGCAACCATTATTCAAGCCGTTCTCAACGGAGAAAGATTTTATTCTAACAAGAATTAGTGTTTTTTCAATGCTTTAGCCTGCTCTTCGTTTGCCACATAAGTACCTATGCATCCCAATGAAGCGATCCATTTCAATCCTCTTTCCTTGACAATTATTCAAGATTTCCAGCCTTTTCTCATTCGTTATCGAGTTTATGTCCATAAAGAAGATTAACGATTGTTTTCAACGGGTTTTGCTTGAAATGAGAGAATTTCTCCTTTCCTCGCACCGGTGTATCTTACATTATAAACGTTGCGATGGTAATGGTGGATCCGAAAAGTCCTATGGCGTAATTTTCTCTTTAAGGTTCTGGCTGTCAATCTTCTCCTGCTTCTCTTTCTTTCTCTTTTAACCTTCTCCCTTTCGCTGTATATCGTATCGATACCTTATGGTTCCTCCTTCCCTCAGCAGCTCTTCTCCTCCTCCCTTGGGAATGCTCTGTAGACACCACCGAGAAGGAAGACGTCTATATCTCAATCCTCTTTCCCTCATTCCCATCTCAAGGCCCATCTCCTCCTCCATTTTTGCCCCTTCGCGCCGTTTCTCAGTAGTCGATATCTCCTTTCGCCCTGCTTAATTTATCTCTGACCCCAACTCAAACTTTCGTTCACAGCTTTTTATTTGTTGTTCCTTCATATCGCGCTGAGTCAAACTCGGATCTTATAACTCTTTCCTATGCAAGGATCTTTCGACTTGAAGACGGTTCGCTCTCATCTTTCACGGCTTCCCTTCTAATCTCTTTCGCAATCTGCCTGTCATTTTATTAAGTCTAAAATATGGAGGGCGGGCGCATTTATGGGGGAGTCAATGACGTGGTTGGGTGAACAATATAGTTAATTAATGACTTCCCTTTTTTGCGAAACCCTCTTCAATTCCTCACGTGGGATTTTTGGGGATATCCTACGAAAAGGATTAACTCCTATCTAATCCGTCTTATTTGTAATCAATTCCATCCGTACTGAACTAATCTGTCTTATTGCTAAGCTCTACTAATCCATTATCATTTTCTCATAAGAAAAGGTATTTTATTTAAATGCTCGAAGAATTAATGTCTGTTTAGCTAGATGAAGCATTCTTTACGTAAAGAACCATGCAATTTTTACGCAGCTAATTTTGTGAAAAGATACTATAGTTGTAGGTAAGTGTGAAAGAATTTTGTACTTTATACAGTACTATTTGAGAAAGGGTATTTCCAGACGAAGGATGATATTTCTCTTTCCTTTTACGATAAGATTAAATCGATTGGGTAAGGGTTTTAAATTGATTGAAACCTACGATTTTCGGTATCATAAATTAGGCAAATACTTTTCCTACATGAACTTTGAAGTTCAATTGTAGTAAAAACGTAATTTATTTTTATTTTTAAGAATATGTATTAGTAACATTGCCGCTTATACTTACAATAGAAAATTCTCATTTCCACACTTAAAATATATATTTGACGACCAGTTTCGGCTACATTGCCATCATCAGGCCTTATCCAATGATGCCGATGCAGCCGAAACCGGTCAAATATGAGGTTAAGTGCCAAATATTCGTCCCCCTAAAGTTTCTCGCATGTTATGGAATACTATCCGGAGTTAAGGATACGAAATAGAGAAATGGAAATGCGAATATTTTTCTAAGTGCCACTTAGAGAAAAATTGTCACTTTAAAAATATATTTCATATCTAAGGTAGATACTGGCCAAAATTTTAAAACGCATATTATTTTCGTGTTCAAAAACCGTTCCTATATTCGTCCCCCTTTTTCAGTTGCAAAGCACATGAGAACTACTGTAAANTAAAATAATAAGAAACGATTTGGTTTTTATCCCAGAAAGCATTTTAGGCGCATTCTTTATCATAACCTATTAGAATTTAAAAGGCTTTACAGTTAGATCTGTCTTTGCAGGCTTGTTTATACATAATTTAAATTCCAATCATTTTCCTATGTCTCACAAATTCTTGCATGCATACCAGCTTATCATGCCTGCATTCGCTCTTTTGTCTGAAGTGGATGTATTTACAGTTTTCTCAATCTGGAAATCATTTTCATTTTAATGTCTTACACTTTATAGCACACTCTAGGTTTCTTGTTTTTTTTTTGTTTAGTGATGCGGAGACACCGAGAAAATCTCTTGTTTTTCTATCATTGCGAAAAATTGAGTCCATCGCCAACAGTAGATTCTCAAATACCATCCGCTCCGCAGTAAAATAACCACGTGGGAGATTATTGGAAGGCCGTGGAGAAAAATGAGTTTGGGCAGGCAGCCGAAAATTCCGATGGATAGCCCTTGTAAAATTTATCGCTCGGACAAATTGAGTCCACTACAGCGTTCACTTTCGAGGAATTCCACGAGAAGTCGAATGAGATATCTGGCACCTCTCCTAAGGTCGCCCCTCTTCTAAGGTCGCCCCTCTCCCTGTGGGGACGTCGGATGCTGTCTCATCCACCGTGAGATCATTTTCCTCCTCTCATACTACCAACTCCTCTGAAAATAACACTCAGCACTCTGTGTCACCCTTCGGCTCCAGCAAATGTTATCGCATCTTCTGCCGTCCCATCTCAAGTCTATTTCCAAAACCCATTTGCTTCATACCGCTTTGTAGGGGAGGGATGTGTCCGCAAATAGTAGAAAATCCCATAGAATTTCAACTCTTTTCAAAAGGATTATTCTGATTCGCATCGGGAGTTCTGAACAATACAAATACCATCATCTCAGTGCAATCGTCAAACAATATCATGAGTGGTTTCTCGAATGAAATTCATGCATCCTAGATTCCACCTTATTAACATCAATGTATTCCGGTTCGATTTTCTCCAGAAAATCCCTTGTGGAATTTATTTAAAATTTTGTCGTTTTTTGTAATGAATTGCGTCCATTTCAATTCGTTAATTCAAAGAAGGCAGTTCTGGTTTATGATGCAACCGGAATATAATCATAAAGATATATGTATCTCACACATTGAGGACATGTGGTTATCAATAATATTTTTTAATCTCCAAGATTCTTAATTACATAATTATTTTAAGAAAATGTTTTTGAGTTATGCCAACTGGTTTAGTATAGTATTCTTTATCGCCAACATTTTTAATTACATTATTATTTAAGGAAAATGTTTGCGCGTGAGGTCACCTGATTTTTACAGAAGGAACTTTACATTTAAAGTTTTTTTTTTCAAGTGTTTTTATTCGTTATTTTTGGTTATTCGGTTTTTGTATCCCTAAGTAACAGCGCAATCATGTGCTTATAATGTACTTTTTGTCTAATAATTGATGAGGATTTTCATTGAAGGAAAGTGTTTACTAGCGTGCAGTATGCTAAAAATAACGTTTTATTCTGAGTTTGATTAACTAAGTCGGTGAAAACGGAGGGTATTTTTGTGACGACTCCGACTAAATTTTGAGAAAAAGCGGAAGTCTATTAATACTCGTCCACATTTAGCCAAGTTGTCCTCCGCACAAATGTGGATCGTAAATATTTTCATCCATAAAAAAATATTTACCCAGTTATATACGTAAATGGGAGAGATGGAAAAAAATAGTAAATTAGGGGAGTTCATCTACCATTTCGCATACATTCATGTACGGCTTCTTTCTCTTTCTTAAAAATGTTATCATCTATTCTTAATTACTCGTATTTATATTGCACATTTGAAATATTTCTTTCAAATTAGATTTCGATGATTTCAAAGTGAATTCCTTACTTAAAAGTCTTGCCAAAATACGAGTAAAAGTTAACAATCGCTTCAAAATAAATTTTCAGTTCACTGATCAAAGAATGGTTCTCGGCTTACTTACTTACTACTCGAAATCCCTCAGTCTCACTAAATTACAAAGATAAAAGTTTAAGAAATAATTGTGGCTTTGTAAAATTAAAGTTTTTAAGGCACCAAAGTTTAATATCCCAGATTTTATGTAGAAGCAACTATGACAGATAAATCGTTAACTTCTAGAATGGCCGATCGATTTTAGCCAATACTACTCTTGCAACATTTTCTTTAAGATAACTTCATTTGAAAATTGGTTATTTCAGTCGCGTAATTCCTCTGCTGTTCTCATTACTTTTTTCTAATCAGTTGTAAATGATCGATCGGTGAGCATTTAAGGTCCAACTATCCACCCTGACTTAATTTTATAAAATTTCGAGCTCTTTTTGAAAAGAAATGGAGGAGAAACCATACCTTCAACTCTTACATTAAAAGCTCGTAAACAGAACGTTTTTAATTTCCTATGTTTACAGATCACATTTTTACGTAATAATTGTAAGAAAAAACTGTTAGGATGCATTTATTTTAAGGTAGCCGTAGCTTCAGGCAGTCAGATTTGGAAAGCGTAAGGAGGAAATTTCTGCATTTTCTATTTTCGAATGAACGAGCTAATGTTATATCAAATATTCACGTAATATTAAAACTTGTATATTGAAATGACTGATAAAAAATCTTGAGGTTGGTGTTTTGGTATGCACTGAAAGAAAGGAATTCAGGTTTTCTGGAATAATTCAGCACTTTGCAGTTAAAATTAGAGCGGTAGTGACGACTTTGTTCACCTTGAGCAGAGGAGTTTCTGAAACATTGGGTAGAGTATTCCTGTCCTGACTATAGGCGTATCATTTGTTCATTATTATAATAATTTTCTGGAAATATTGAAAATTTGAAAATTCCGTGATATTGCATCAACTCTAATTCTATGACCTCAAGAATGAAAACAGGTAAGATGACATCCCAAAGTTCGTCCTAAATTTGCTAACGTAGTAGTATAGTAGTATTGTTAAAAGTGCTTCGACTGCTTTGGTCATTTCGCACATGGGCCCCCACCGGGAATCGAACCCGGGACCGCTTTCGCCGAAGTCGAACGCGTTGCCCACTTGGCTATCCGGGAGCCCAATTTGCTAACGCCTTATTCAAGAAAGGAAATGCCAAGTTACATCTACAAAAATACCCTGCTCGCCGCCTTTCTGTGAGTGGCAGGGGGTGTAAACACCAAGCATTCGAATTATCTGTTTAGCTTACTGTTATCGCACAGCATTCGCAGAAAGAATGAGTCCCTAAAACGACATGTCCTCGCATCTACAAGTATTTTTCTTATTTTACGCTCATTGTCGGATCGGCCGAAGTAGCAGAGGGGTCGCGTAGTACCAGTTACGTCTTCCGCAAAACTACTTTCTCTGAATTTATCAAGCAATTGCAGCCTAGCTTCTAATCTCCTTAGAGAGCATTTCTGGAACGCTTGCTTTCCTATCGTTGCACTTTTTAACTAAACGTATCGCCTTGCGTTGCACTTTCTCGAGTTTGCGAGCTACGTTTCATCTGCTGGGTCCCACTTAAAAACTCGGCTTCGTAAACAGAATAGTCGGTCGGAGCGACGAAAAAGTTCGCGAGCGATGTTATCTTGCGTTAGTCAGACCTCATCTTGAGTATGCGTGTAGTGTATGGGACCCTGCCGATAAGTGTTGTATTAAAGAATTAGAAAAGGTGCAGCGAAAGGCGATACGTTTTGTAAAGAATTGCTACGATAAATCAGTGAGCGTCACTCAGATGCTACAGGACGCAAAATGGGAATCATTGGAAGTTAGAAGAGTCCAACAAAGGATCAATTTACTGGATAAATTCAGAGAAAGCACGTTTAGAGATGATGTAGCGGATATAATGCGTTCACCATGCTACATAGGCCGTTCCGATAATGCGAGAAAGATCAGAGAAATAGATGCCAGAACGAATAGATTCAAGAACTCATTCTTTCCGCGAACGATACGCGAAAATAATCGATTAGTGAAATAGAGTCATGGTGCATGCACCCCCTGCCACACGCCAAAAGGTGGCTTGCAGGGTAAAAACATAGACATAGACATATGCTCGGCACTTATTCCAGATGCGGCCTGACCACGTTGAAAGGTGAAAGATAGCTGTTTTTTTAAATTGCTTTAGTTTTAGTTCTGAAATGGAGGTGATGTTGGTGTGAGATAATTGAGAATCTTTAAGGGATACTATCAAATAATCTAAGATCAATGCGATAACACGAAGGTAAAAAAAAGTATTAATTTCGATAACATCATACATACATAGTTCTGTGAAGGACACAGAGCTTCATTTGTGTAAACCTATAAATGGATGTAAGACTGTGAATCATGAATTTTAAGCAAAAAGTTAATTTGTAGTTACTCGAGGCATATTACACTAATTAAGAACAATATTTACACCATCGTAAACTTGGGAAAATACTTTACAGGCCATTGCTTTATCATTGGTGAACTATAATTGATATTACGAAGGAACAGGCTTTTAGGAACGCAATTTTTCTCTTCGAGTATTGTGTTATTGTATTGAGACCATTGTGGTTTAGACAATATTTGTACCCAGTACATAGCTGAGAACCGTCTATGTATAATTGATAGTAGTGTTCCAGCTTAAGATAAATTTGAATAAATGTTAACAAAAAATGTAAATAAAGACTGAAATGGAAGAAAGTGAATTTTCTTGGTAAAAAAAGTGTAATTTCTAAAAGTAGGAGAAAATACTTTTCTATGTGGAAAATTTCGCGATATGCATGGTAATGGCTGTGTATTATAATGATGGCGTGGTTGTCTAAATCAAGTTTTCAAATGCTGATTTTGCATAAACAAAGGCCATTGGAATATTGAACGGTCGGACTCGTGTATACTATTTTAGAGGAGGAAAAATACCCTAAAAGTCTTCATGGAATCCGTGATCTACAATATGGTGTGTCCTTTGCTAGACAATGGTATTTTATTCTTGTAAATCCACTATACACCTATAAGACAAAGAAGTTTGCAGAAAAATTTGGATTTCTCATTTCCGAAGAAATTGATATTTCCTTATTCATATTTGGATGTTTTAAGAAGGGAGAGATGGAAAAAAATAGTAAATTAGGGGAGTTCATCTACCATTTCGCATACATTCATGTACGGCTTCTTTCTCTTTCTTAAAAATGTTATCATCTATTCTTAATTACTCGTATTTATATTGCACATTTGAAANATATATTTATTATAATTTATCTTCGATTATTATTTGCGGTGGTTATAATTTGATATCCTGAAAGTATTGCTCATATATCAAAGAGTTTTTGTTAAATGGTATCTATCGACTATCGAGAAACCTACTAATCGAGCATCGGAGCGTTTTAAAGGCACAGCGTGGATGTAATCATATCGCTATTTTTTAACTTTCTCAATTTAACTGATACTTACTGAACTGATTTGTTGGCGTAGCTCGGCGATCGTAGTCTTTCTTCAGCAAACTGTCTAAGATCTGTAGGTGGTCCATTTTCGCTCCTCTCCTGCGAAAGAAAATAAAAATAGAAATTATCAAGAACTGTGCTTTATATAATTCCGTATCCAAGAACAGAAATATGCCACCTAAAGCTTTTAAAGCTAAAGTCGTAATTTTTAGGAATGTAGAGGAGAAGAGGGATTGAAATCCTTGTCGATGACCAGAGTATTTACTTTCTGATAATTAGTATGAATGAGCAGGTTCTCAGAATTGTATATACGTATGTTTTATTTATTAATACAAATAATTCAACTAACATGGAAGGTTTGAAACATTTTATTCCTGTATTTCTGCGCATTAACCTTGGGAATAAGATGTTATATTATCTTTCCAATGACGAAAATGGAAAGTTTGTGTGTATGTTAGCCTAAAACTCGAGAAGCAGTATTTGCACTCGTTTTAAGGATTATGAAATATCTTTCCGGTAATTGGCTACTTTTTATTTAGTTGTCTCCGGTTCGACTCCAGACGAGTCAGCGCGTTAAAAGTAAACTTTACATGCATAAGAAATGCATATAAATTTTGATTTTATTTCATAGGAAGCGGGTAAGGGTGATATAGCGCAAGATGGTGTGCACCCAGGAAAAATCCCAAGGAAGAATGGACTTGAAAAAAGTCTAACGGTTCCCGGTCCCGTCTGACTTTTTTCAAGTCCATTCTTCCTTGGGATTTTTGCTATTATTGTTTGCAGGGTTTACTTTTTGCGAAATTCAATTAGAAAGAATACTAGAATATAATAATAATCAGAAAGAATCCAACGAAATCGAGACAAGCAAAAAAAGAAAGAAAACTGTATAAAGATTTTTACTTTCGTCGTGGATATATCCTATGGTTCGAAATTGCAAGAATTTTGATCGAATTAATGGCAATTGTGAGGTTGTAAACAACTTGTTCCCTTTGCAACAAAGCGAATTGTTGAATCTGAGCAAACGCATTTTCTCTCAAGAATACACGAGGAATTTAGGCCTGTTTAAAAGTAAGGGTAAGTAATAATGGTATACAATATGAATCGCTAGGTTAAATTTACGACCGATTAAGATTGATTCTTGAAATAACAGGAATTTTGGTTAGTGTAGTTGTAATTTCCATTTGTCTCCTTAGCTATCAGCAATAAATCTTGATTCGAAAAGCTTCGCATAGGATACGAGTCGTTTTAAGACCAGTAGAAACATAAAATTAGAGAAAACACGGTTCAGGTAATTGTATTTTCCCTAGTTTTTCGTTGGTACGTTCTTAAAATTTCAGTATGATGTGGTAAAAAAATCTCACCGAGGATATCGTTAAAGAAATTCAAATATTTTCGGTTTGAGGCTTTTAATTGAAAAAAGGAAGGGAATTAAATAAAGACTTGTAAACGATACAAATTTATCATGGCAATGGGATGAAAGGTAACCTATTATACCAGTATAGTTGAGTAGTTGTAAACGTAGAAAACGTTAGTCGTTATGAAAAAACTAGTAATACCCAAATTTCGCCGTAAACTGAAACAATAGGGACAAAAATTTCATTAGGAAATTTCATTAAACGTAAAATGAACTCTTAGTTCATATGGACACAACAACTTTTGAATATGAGCCTTTTCATGATTTTATTTCATGATCTACAGTGTGTCATGATTTTAGATGAATTAAGCTATATAATCCCCGAGTTTCTTAAAGGTTAAGCTCGAAAAGAAATTTGCAGCTGGCTACAGAAATTCAGCAAGCCTCAGGGTAGATTCAGAGTGATTCACTAATTTTAGGGCGACGATACCCCAAGTAATGGAGAAAAGGAGGCTATGGTCTTAAGAAATGGCCCTAAGATGGATGCTACTCACATTATACGGTCACTTTAATGCAAAAGCCTTCCGGTAACATCACTCTCGGGACTCTATATCAAGGGCGCCAAACTCATTTACCACAGAATACTTATAATGGAGTTTTAGAGGGGTCCGAAAATGTCCCAACTTTTTCTGCTTTTTATCATAAAGTCGAAGTAGTTAGGTGCTGAGGAAGGGAATGCTACGTCGATTCTACCTTGAGTGTTTAAGCAATTAATCTATACTACATGTAAAATGCATAACACAAGTAAGAAATATTTCTATGAACTTTTCCTTCATTCTTCAAATCTAGTAAAAATGAGATTTTTCATTGGAAATCAAATGATCGAAGAAGTAAACGAGAGGGAATTTGCTGGAGAGAGTAATGGGACTTTTCTTCTATCCCGGATCCAATATGAGGCAGAGTTTCAAGAAGATAAATTCTAGAAAATTTGATTTAATGTACTGTATATTACATACAAGATTTTTCCGCTCTTCCATCCCCTTTCATAAAAAACGTTACATACTTTTAACATTTCTCGCAGTTTTTTCTAACTTGTCATTCTCTTAGCTGAATTGGTTTCGGTCCCCTCCTTGGTATTAGTCAACAGTTTACGGCTCTTTGCCAAAATATATTTTCTACAGGGAACAGAATATTTAGAAAAATGGATGGACTAAGTCAGGGATGCCGAACCCTTTCCGGCAAGAGTGCCATGTATTGTAAATATAAATGGCATGGGTGCAAATGTGGTGAGCTGCTTCATGTTTTCTATTTCATTTTGTCAAAGATGGGATTAAGATAATGTTATCGATGTAAATAGCAATTGACAATAGATTCTGGGGCTTCATCTTTCCTAGGAATACAAAACTAGGATAGTACCGTTGCCCAAAAGATTCTCTCGCGAGTCATAGGATCGCCATCCCTGGACCAAGCTATATACTTCACCAATAGAGTTAGAAGTCCATCAAGAGTGTACCGACGTAGGCGATTTTCAAACTTCTAAGTCACGGAAATCCTTATTTAGCAGCACAATAACGAAACGTGGATAATAAGAGAGACAAACCAAGTGATACAATATCGGAAATGAAATTCCTTATTCAAATAAGTTTAGGATGAATACCAAAAATCTAGACTGAAAATTCTTATGAACAAGGTAAACGGAAAAGTAAGAAAGTATAGAGAGAAGTCGAATCTCGAACATCTAGCGCAATAAATTCTTCCAGAAAATGTAAATTACCAGCGAAAAGGACGAGAAGGTGAAACGGATGAACAGAAGAAATGTTTGTTGAATGCTGTTGCCAAAGCAATCATGCGTTTTCAACGTCTCCTTAGATTAACGACAATTACTGAATAATGACGATATGTCAATTTTGGTAAATTGTCGGATCATTAAGAATACGGCTATTATTTGAAATTATAATTCTACGAGAAAGTAATCATTCAGCACGGCTCAATTCTTAAATCCCTGCATGAAGAAAAATGATTCGGTAAAAATAAAATAATACTCATATTTTCTCAAGGAGCTAACTTTTCTCAACCTCTGTTCAGTGGAAGGAATAATTTCATGCAAATAATAAGGGAGGAAGATTAATAGCTCTGCATGAGAGCAATGAATCACTTGCGGAAAGAAATTGGTCAACGTCCCAGTTTAGGGACGGCGTTTAAGTCTACTTTATATCTCCATTTAATAGACCTAACTCGCTTCGGGAAAAATGCAGAGTAGTCCTTTAAATCCCTTGAGTAACTTCCTTGAAATATGCTCGCTCTTCACCCCGAATCAGCGAATCGTTAAAGAGGTCGGAGAGAACTTAAAAAATAGCGAATTTATCGTCAGCAGCAAAGTACTGAAGAAAAAGAGAGCATTATGACGAGAATATCAGCGGGAAGTGTCCTCATTTCCGAAAACTAGTATCTTTCATACGACAGAGGGTCAGTTAAATTAAATGACGTACCTCGATGAAAGAAACGTTAAATTTCGTTCTTACTAGATTGTTACAATCCAAAAAATAAATTTGTGATAGTTAAATTCTGTCATATTCGGCCCTACTTCGTGAAAGTACATTATAAACGCAAAGAAAAGAAGCTCCGTAAATTTCCAAACTAAAGAATTTTATTTTCCGACCGGTTTCGGTATAAAGACCTGTCACAAAGACCGTCACAATGACTTGACCTGACGATGGCCTTTGTGCCGAAACCGGTCGGAAAATAAATTACTTTTGTGTGGAAATTTACGAAATTTCTTTTCATTGCGTTTTGTGATAATTAAACTGAAATTTTACTGTAAAAATCTGTGAACGTACATCAAGCGATATTGCTAAGAAATAGCGTAATTCTTGTCCCATTAAATCAAGTTTTATCTAGAGATTAGCCTAGGTCGGTTGATACAGTAAAGAGATAGGATGGAAATGGGATGGGAGTGAAATGAAAATGACAACACTAATGCCGTTTTCAAGTAGTATTAGTGCATAATTAGTGCACGGCTCGGAATCAAACACAATATCTCAAATGGGAGTATTTCCTCCAGCTCCAAACTAATGCATAAATATATCAAAAATACCAATACCATTTCAGAAAGCTGTCGCATTAAACTTGTTATTAATGTTAGATTAGTTTGGTTTGAACCTGTCTTACAAAGGAGTGACCGTGACCGAAAACGATAGAATTCCCCTTAATATTCGAATTTTTATTGATTTAGGAGTGTCTGCCGAATACGTGTTGAAAAAAAGCACCAATTTTTTCTCTTTCGGAGCACCTCGGAAACAAGTTGTCGATATTGATGAAATATCAAGGGCGTTTCCGTTACGTGAATATTGTTTTCGTTCAAAACGCGTCTCTCAGGGGATCGATGTCATCCATGTCCATGTTAATCCTAGAAGGGGGGAAGTGACAATACGAGAAATTTTCGAAGGTGTAATCATCACACGCTATAGTCGGTTCCACGTATCATCTGCCCTATCAACCGAATTTGTTGCGGAAAACAAGTCAGAGGCACCATTATCACAAATTTTTGGGAATCTAAAGTTGATAAAGAGTGTATTCAGAAAATATGCATTATCTTAAAGGGTACCAAACAATTACATCTCTCATTTGGATAAAATTTGGTGCTACTATAATAACCAAAACCTTCTTCTTGAAGTTTAATCGTTTAATCGTCACAATATCTGGTGGCAGTTTTATACCTAAAATACATTCATACATACAATAATTACACAATAGAAATATTATTATTATTATTATTATAAAACACTTTATTCGGCGAGGTTAGGCCCATATGGGCCTCTCTTACACCTAACCTCAGTAGTCATACATTTACATAGAATTTCAGTGTAAAAAAATGATATAAAATAAAAAAAATACATTTAAAAGTAAAGGATAAGATTGCGGGGAAAAAAACTCTTCGGCTGAAGGCCTTCAGAGAAAAACCCACGGTGCGGGAAAACGCAACAACAACGAAATATAAACACCCAATTGACACAGTTAGTGTCATTGGGTGTTTATATTTCTATTGTGTAATTAAGTTAAGTTATCATACCTTAGATTGGTTTAAATATAGACCTTCATTCATCTCTTTTTTGAGCCATCCTTTTCATTTCTTAATAGGATGTTGCTCCTGCATTCTTTCTCACTTGTGCCAGATATTGTTCCCTTGGCCTCCCTCTGCATCGTCTCCCCTCCACCATTTCCTCTAATACACTTTTTTGTAAACTCTCCTTCCTTTATATATGCCTCACCAGTTTTCCTCTTCTATTCATAATAATCTTCCATAGCGTCCTTCTCTCCCCATATCCTCTTCTCTCTTACTCTCTTCAACACCTCTTCATTTTTCTCTCTGTTCAACACTAATACGTCGATTACACCAAACCTCCAAGGCATTCAGTCTTCTTCTTCCTTCTTATGGTCCAATATTCACATCCATATAAGGCAATGTTCCTCACAGAAACTTTTGCTAATTTTTCCCTAGGTCTATGTTGATTTTTTGAAGTAAAAAGTTGTTTTTTGTTGTTGAAATCTCTTTTTGCAATTGATATTCTATTTCTTATTTCTCTTTTGCTTTTTGCGTAATTTTTTATTATTGCGCCCAGGTATTTAAACTCCTTGACCGTCTGTATATCTTTTCCTTAAATACGTAATTTATAATTAACATATTTATCTTTATTGTAAACCATACCCATTTTTTATTGTTAATTCTCATATTGTAACCCAAATACCATTCACAAGAAACACGATTGGTAAAGGCCAAAACCATCGATGTTACCATTCACAAATTACAACTGGTTTATGTTTTTCTTATCTTTTAACAGAATCATTTGAAATATTTTTCCGTTTATCAGATATTCGGAGATATACTAAATATAGATGTTATTATTACTATCAGGAATGTTTTTATAAATTTGCATTTATACAAATGGTTAGCACTTTCAATGTAAGAAGGAAACATCTTTAATGTACTTACAAAAAATTCCTTGAAATATGCTTTTATTTGTATTCAAACCGAAAAATTCCAACCTTATCCAGGACACAATTTAAATAAGTACTATATAATATTGTAATTTCAGTATAAATAATGACCTTTTATTCGAAACAGAATTCCATTCATCGAATTAGCGATCTATTTATCTCTTGTAGCTCCTCTTTCTGTCTAAAAGAGGTCTCGATTTCCAGCGTTTTAACTTGATTCGTCCCACTTGGATTATAAGCAATCCCTAATACTCTACCCCCTCATCAGTCACGCTCCGCTCTTTTTCCGAGCATTCCTCCCCTTCGAGGATAACTAACCGGTGCGATATATTCTCCCTGCGCGGAATGAAACATCTCTCGTGGATGTCCATTGTGAAGGTGGGATTGATGGCCCGCCCGAACGCTACGGTAAGAGTCATTCGGCTTAAACACTATTCCTGCCTGAGGAAGACTTGGCCTACCCTCACCTTTTGACTTTACGTCTTACTTCTTTCATCCCTTTTTATGTTCTTTATCCTCCAGCCTCGCTTTTTTATCGTCTCCTTTCAACTCCAACCCATCTGCTCAAGTACCATATCGTAAAGCCTAAATCTCGCTTATGTTTCCTTTTCTCTAGGCAATTTCTAACTCGATTTCCGCGTCATTTTTTTTACTCTTTACCCCGCGCATGTCTATCCTTCTCCATCTTCAGTGATGTCATCTTCAACTCACCCATTTACATCGGTTTTTATTTTAAAGGCAAGATATCACTCTCCTTTTTTCCATCTATAGACTCACCTTTTTTCAGACTCTCCCCCACCGGATCAATTTAAGGAATGATCAAGAGAAATGACTGAAAAATTAGCTAGACCTAGAATAAGAAACAGGTTGATAAATCTCTGTCCATGACAGCTTGATTTGGTGGTGTGTCGGTGAAATTAATTTCCTAATTGAGCTTATGGATATCCAAGTGGGTAACGCGTCCCGGGTTCGATTCCCGATGGGGTCCAACATACGAAACCACCTTAGATGTCGAAGCACTTTTAACAGTATTATTTTTCGAATTTTGAACATCTCATTATCTCCTCCAAAAATGTATCAAAGCTGTTATTGATTGATCGACATAGATACATACACATTTTTTTGCTAAAAATAATCTACGATCGCAAATCTACTGTCTACATATTTCAATTATTTAAAGCATTATATATTCCCAGAGATTTTTTAAATTCATGTTTCTGAAGGGGATCTGTTTTTTTACTGTCAAGAGATCGACCCACGTTATACCTGACTAAAATAAATGCAGGTCTTCTAATATTTTTTTTAGACACTTAATCTTAGTCAAAGTATTTATTTACAAATTTAAACACACATTACAAGGGGCTAATGGGACATTTCGTCTCATAAACATTAATTCTGTATTCCGTACTATTGAAACTATTTCGACAATCTAGGTCAGCCGAATGCTTTCTCCTTAATGTCTTACTCGATAAATACGTATTCTTCTTGGTAATATGTTGTAATATATATATCTCTGATTACAGCATCATCATACTATGACCGTGCAATCCAAATATCCCAATCCTTACCCGAATTTTTCCGATCCCGGCGTCTGATATAGTTTTTACCTCTCCCGTCGCAGATGGATCTGAAAATGGCTACCGTCAGAGTAACGGAGAAGGCGGAACGAAAAATTGGAAGAAGGGAAACGTAAGAAGTAGGCGTTGGAAATCGAGTGAACGGATTAAAATAGAGCAAAAGGTGGGACGACGGAAAAAGGCTTCTGAGTGGCGGAAATGGGTGTGGTAAGGAAAAATCGGTACTGCTGGAGGGCGGAAAATGTTCCGAGGATTTGGAAGAATTAGTTCGAAAAAGTGAAGAGGAGGTGGAAAATTAAGACAGGAGGATCATAGGGGATAGTCACTCGGGTAACTGAATTGCTGAATTATTCATATGAAGTATCATAAAGTACACTTCCGACAGGGCTGTAAGCGTAGGAATCAAGGAAATGAAATTTTAGAGTACAAAGTATTCTTTTATCGACGCGAATTTGTCTCATCGCAACTCCGGATATTTAATTTTGTATCACAGTATATCACAAGTGGGATTGTGCTAGGTGCAAAGAAGGATGTCACTAAAATGTATACAGATGCCAACTCGAAACCGTCTTCAGAGGGGAAGTTATAAACTGAACTCCTTCTCTTACGAAGGGTTCGTTACAGTTAAACGGAAAATATTGAATACGGAAAATTCGATTATGTTGTTTATTTTTACTCTCATTCTAAGATTTTAAACAAAAAATCATGTCGAGACTCCACATTTCCAACGAATTGGAATTTGGAATTTCCAATTTCTGTGAATCTCGTTGGGGTTCCACGTGTTCATTTTCAAAGGTCCATTAGCGGTACAATGTTGAGAAACGCAGTTGCGTAAAAGGACAATTTCATCGACAAAAGAACGGATGAAGCCCTTCATCCTCCTCACGGAGATTCATTTTCTCTCACGGAGATTCATCAACCTGTTTATTATTCTAGGTACAGGCTAAATTTTTAATTTATTCCTCTTCATTATTACATACATTGATCCACTGAGGGAGGATTTGAAAAAGATTGTCCATGGACGGAAAAAGCAAAGACTAACATGTGGGTGAAGTATATGACATTTAGACCCTTCTATCTTCTTCCTAATTAGTTTCATCAAACTATCCAAAGTGCTTATCAAAGTAAGCAAAGGAAATATTTCTCCTTTTCCCTTAAAGGAAAACCTCTTTATCAGCATTAGAGTGTTATTTCACATTCGTCCGTAGTGAGTTCTCCTTCCGAACTCAAAATTTCTTTTCTGAGTTTCTGGTCACATGTTTATCTTAGCATATAATAATTCGTATATTTTTATGGTCGGGTAGCAATACTATTTCCTAAAACTTATCAAGCGCCAGGTTGTTTAAACATTTACAATATATTATTCCTTGCCGCTAAATGTTGTACTGTAAAAATTAAAATTTGAGGTATTCACCAGGAAGTATTACCAACTTCATACTTTCCACTGATTTACTTCAATTGACCTAAAATTTTTCATTGATCGTAATTTAGCTGAGAGTAAGTGGTTTAATCTTCCGGGTAAAAATGCCACGGGAGACAGGTCCTCAATAGCATCTAATACATGTTTCGCGCTGCGCATTAATCAATCACTAGCTCCAACGAGAGCACCCGCAGTCGATAGCAGGGATTCCTTCTCCTCTGGATCTATTTTGTATCATGAGATGGCCTCGATAAAATCTGGATCATCATCAATGTAATCGCGAAATACTGTATCCTGTGACTGATTCTGATTTATTGTTACTTTTCTTATTATTCCCCGTTTGGTATTCATCACGTCAACCACCGGGAGTGCGTAGGGTACAACAATAATACATTTCAAGGATCACGCCATTATCTTCAGGATTACTTCGACAGCGCTCATGTTTCTAGAGCGAAACAGTTTGCTTGGATGGGAATCGCACTGCTGTTAATCGTAATCGTGACTTGAGAGGACGTGAGTGCCGCACACTCCCCAGCAAGGGAGTTGGTAAGCCTGTTTAATTGGTTACACAAGGGAGGTAGAGGTGCATTCTTGGTACAGCAAGATCTAGAAGTGCTCGTTTACCTTGAGGGTATCTCGTGAGCTTGCTTCTGACCCTTTCACGAGGAAAGATAGTGCAGTTCTTAAGTTCGGTGACGCAAGGCTTTAGAACCTGCTGGGCAGTGATTACCGGAAAGAGTTACATATGCTGTTATGATGGCCAAACTTTGCTTAAGTATCCCAGTCGATAATAGTAATTAATATTATTTACTTTGCTTGATTTTAGTTGCAACTCGTTAAAGATGATGACATCCATTAACTGAAGTTTCGATCTAATTAATTACCTGCCAAACCTAAATGAAATATGAATATAAACGTAGAAATAGGTCCAGGAAATACAATTCATTGAAAATTGTGCGAGAAAAAGGAGCTAGAAATGGCGATTTTGTTCGAGAAGTTGAATTAAATGCATTGCGCTCTATTTAATCACTCCCTGAATGGTTGTTTATCTTAATCAATTCACTGAATGAAAGGCATTTCCTTATCGGTGATCTTAACCAATGTATGCTTTCAATGCTTAATCTATTGCTCATGATATTGTACTTATGTTCATCCCTTGACATTAATTTAATTAGCTATTCTTCAGGCTTAATATTACCCTTACTCTTGTATTTACTTTGACCTCAAATCGTTCAAAATTAGCTACAATGACAGTTTCGAACGCAGGATTGCCTTTACTTCTTCATATTGAACGGCCTTAGTTGGAAAGATTTCGAGAAACACCTTATTAATTTTAAAGGTGGAAGTACAAATGGATCAATGAAATGCGCCAGTTGATTCTGTTGGTAGATTTACGGAATAGGTACCTGCGGTACAGGTTCTCTCAAAACACAAGAACGCAATTCCTAAGGATTCTCCTATAAAAACAAAGGAGCGATGGATACCAATGTGAAAGAAAAGAATAAGATTTATGGGGAGAATTAAAAAAAGATTCAAGCGGCCGGTCTTAGGGGAATAAGCCCGGATATTCCCGTTATCTCTTTCAGCTCTTCTACCGCATAAAGGTGAAAAAAGGATTGGAGTGCGATGATGGTTCCTTGGAAAATGCCTTGAAAGAGGAATGAGACGCATAAGTTTTCACGGTCGCTCCCGTTCACTAATGCTTCATTTCTACCCCAATATACTGCTGTGGATTAGCGGATTTTTATTTTGTTGGGGAACTGATGCTTTACATTCCCTGTAATTGATTGCTTTCTCGATAACAATTCGTCTTCTTTAAAGAAACAGAGAGTAAAGGCATTTCTGTGAAACTCGCAATATAATTTCGGTAATATGAAAGAAGACAACTTTTTAAATCTCACTTTTTTGAAAAATTTCCGCTGTGATCTTGCCCTGGGTTGGGAGGAAAATTACATTACAGCCTGGCCTTGTTATTTGAAAGCTGGTTTAAAATGTTAGGATTTATTGTGTAGAAGCTTTTCGATTTTAAATATTGTCAAAAATAATCAAGAGTAGATGGAAGAAAACAGTATATCTCTGAACGAGGAAAAGAGCGGTATAAAAAGAAGATGCATCACATTAAAATCGTTTACTGATATAAATTCTGCGCTCACTCTTAATGAAATTGCAAATCGGCCATGGGTGTAAGGTGCTAAGTTAAGTATTATATTACTTATGATCGAATTAGGTCCTAGTAAACTATATTTAATTATCATAAAACGGTTATAAACACGTACTCAAAAAGATAAATCTTTTTTCAGGAGCAAATTAGTGTTTCCTCTTGAATTAGAAACAATGAATTTATAGCCCAAATACATATGCATCTTTCTAAATATAGGCTGTGTCATTACGGTTAGTAAAGAGGTAGTTAAGTATAAAATAACGAATCAAGCAGCTTTAATCGTTGTAAATCCGGCTAATAATAAAAATGCGTAAACTTTTTAATTAATACCATCATAAGAAATGAATAATGCCTTCATAAAAAATGTATCGATTTTACTAGCTTTAGTGAAGATTCAAGTTTATTAGATGAATGTCAATCCATCTCACAATGGCCTTCTGCTGCAGGAAATGAGGCAGAATATGGGGAATTATGAGTCCATTCATTACGGACGAAGTAACTGCTTAGTAGAAACATTATTTTGCATCAATGTATCGCGTCATATCCGGATATTCTTTAAATTAATGATCATCGGGAAGCGCATCGTCAGCCAACATTTCTCTTGTTGATTCAGTGCCTCAGTTCGGAGCTCTGCTGTTTTACTCTCGTTGGCATTATAAAAATCCGCATAAAAATTATATTAGGGCAAATAATCGCAGCCCAGCAATGTTGATGTCTCTTTTTGTTACTAAAAAGCGTATGTACTCATAAGGAAAATCTCATCGTTGAAAAAATTACAAATTAAGGAAAAATGGGTATGTTTAGAGCATAAATTGGTTTATATTCCGAGTGATTAGCCTTTGGATTTATTAAATAAGGTAGTGGAAAAGATTTTTAAGGCAAGAGCTTCGAAATGTTTTACAAGGTTCATTTTACATGGTTTAATTTATACACATCACTGCACCATAAGTTAAGACCCGATCTAGAATTTTATTGTTGATTCACTGTAAATTTGCTATAACTAATGGAGCAAATTTATATTTTTATACGAACCGTTAATATTTTTGACTTTGTGTATGGATTATGTAATTAAGATTAACCTTTTATGGAAATAATTCCTAAAATTCTTTTGGACAAAGAAATCGTAATTAATAAGTGAACTTCTTAAAGAGAAAATTGGCAATTAAACAGGAATATTCATTTAGAATTTAATGGGTAAGCAATCAAAAGAAACGAATGATGGATGTAATACTTGACAAAACTAGTGTTCTGACACTTGATGAATTGCTTGATATAATTTGATGGTTATAGTACGTAATATTTCGTCGATTTAATCAATAACATGCATCCTATCAAGTAGATGTTTTATTTATATGTTAAAGAAATTGAGCAATTTTCTGCACGAATTTATATCCGCTCGTACCTGAATATTTTTATTTTCTGAGTTAGCATCATCAAACTGAGCTACGCGCGAGGAAACTGTTAACAGTAACCCAATGAACATCCAATTACCAAGCCTTACCCAAAAGTTTTTGACGTCAAACCCGAGCAAATGGGTTAAATCTTCACCAGGGATTCAAAGGGAATATTTCGTAAAAGTTGATACCTTTCCATAAAGCTCAAAGCATTCCAAATTCTTGGAACATCTGTAGATGTTACCTTGTGAGAATGTTAAACTGCAGAAACTTAGGAAACCATGGCATCTAAAGGACGCGTACACCCTTTGGCATTGATTTATTAAGACTGTTTTCCCCTTCCGTTTGCGACTACGTAACAAGGGGAAACAGTCTATGATGACTCATTGAGTTTCCTCTTTTCTCTATCAAAGAACTCCTTAATGATATTTACCATTTACCACAGTTAAGATCGGAAGTTACGCTTTTCCTATTGTAACATAAATTTCATGTATCCTTAGGTATAGAAATAAAAGTTAAATCGTTGAACTTCTAAGGCAGGAGGATGAAAAATAGAAACTAAATATATTTTTTTACAATAATCTTTCTACAATAAGCCTACTTATTATATATTATACCATTAATTTTGGAATTCTTCCAAACCATTTATGAATTCTTAAAATGGTATCTTCTTGAACTAGAATACTTATTCTATATATTGTGAATATTTTCTCTTTTAGAATACTATATCTCTTTATATAGACGCTTCTCCGGATACATGGATATATATAGATATATATACATATAGGATACTAAAGGCGAGGCAGAAGGAAGTGCCTGACGGAGCCGCCAATTTTTTTGGCCGTAAAGTCCCGGGTTTGGACATCTAGGAAAAAAGCGGACTTCCACCCTAGGCATCATGGGTTCGATTCTAGGGGACCCCAAACACGGCCACTTTCCCATAAGAATGCATTGAGCGCATTTTCGAAAATTCGTTTAGCGTATTTAGCGTAAAGATAGAACGTTGAAATTTACAGAATCGTTAGAAAATGATTTTATCTTCCGTTTGCCGCAAAAGATTTATCCCTGATGGCCCCAGGTTCGACGCTAGGTAAATTCTTAGTGCAAAACTTTCAAGAAATCATTTCGGTTACTTCCATGTAAGGTAGAACGTTCAAATTCACGTAATCGATAGACAGCAAACACCTCTATAGCATATCTAGAGGTTTTTACCCTGAGGGTCCTTAGTTCGATGCTAGGGTAGTTTTTCATTCTGACGTTCATGAATTAATTTAGGGTATTTTCCGTTAAGATAGAAACTTGCAATTCACGGTGTTTATAGAATGGATGATATTCTATCGTATGCCGTAAAGGTTTTTGCCCTAAAAGCCCAGGTTCGATCCCAGGACCATTCGAATGACAAAATTTTCAGAAATTCGTAATTGCATTTCCCGGTCAGGTAGAAGGTTGAAATTCGCTACATCTATAGAAGGTGGGGTTATCTATCGTATACCGTAAGGATATTTGTCCTAATGGACCCAGGATCGATGCTAGGACATTACTTATGCACGTATTATGAATAATTCGTTTAGGTTATTTAAGTTGGTGCATGGAACTCGGTGTATGGAAGGCGGAGTGGATCAAAAGGTGTGTAATGCCTTAGTTAATGTATCTTACATTA
>KZ308476.1:177806-190705 GCA_000376725.2 Ladona fulva | reverse complement strand
TGTATATATATATATATATATATATATAAACTAAAATACCACAATTTTGTGGAATATTTCTTTCTTTCTTTGACTAAAATTCCATTAACTATGAAGTTACGGAGGAACTCTTCCTATATAATGAAACACAAAGCTCGTACTTCCACAGAGCATATACTGTCAGTGTTTATTTATATTGTTAATTGTTTATAAAGATGATTTTAATGAAACATTCTATCAAGATGTTTAATTTTACATCTGGTGCCTTACATCGTTGTCTCCTGAAAATAATCGTTTTCAAGATCCATTTATCAATCCAATATCATACCACAGGGTATGCTAAAACAGTTGACTAATTATTTAAAGCAAAGTCGAAATCAACAAAAATTTACCAGTTAGCTATGCAATATCCTAAGGAAGTGTGAGCATTCACATTTGCCGAATAAAACGTGAAATTTTTATCAATCGTTGACTAAGTTATGAGTAGAGGTATATTTTCTTATTTCTTCTACTTCCGTACTTTATTCCGTAATTTTATAACTTCCTGAAACAGGTCATCGAGTATAATATTGTAAATAATCTCCACAGGCGAAAGAAAAGGCTTCTGATCTCTTATGTTAGGAATTATGCTTGGAGTGCCTAAGAACATATTGGTCAAAACTTATGCATGCTACTATTAATGGCTTGTCATATGACTAGTAATTATTGTAAAAGGGTATAATTTAATTTCCACGTTCGTAATAAATCTCATGCAAAGATTTTGACGGTAGATGTAATGCAGTATTTTATATCGATAGTGCCATTTGGGTAATTTATAGGAGCATTAATGTCGAAAGAAGGAGGAATGGTAATTAGTTTGGTCGAGGAGAGTAACTATTTTGTAATTTGTATTTTTGAAGTAATACTATGGAAATATTTTATAATAATATGGGAATACTTTCTGTGATGGGAAATCGATATATCAATGAATAGTAATCAGTCGGAGGGAATTTATGAAACGTTTTTTCCCAGTCCATTTAGAGATATTTTATACGACATGTAGAGGATGTATAGGGAATGTATGTTAAGTGGAAATTAATGTGAATGATTGGAGACCAACCTATATATTGCGCATTAACCGTATTTTGTGTAAACCGTGTTCCTTGCTAGCGCAGGTCACCGCTTTCAGTTCCATAGATGGAAGTATTTATCGTCTCTTATTTTTAAAAGCATCGTTGATTTACATTTATTAAATAAATAAACTTTTAACCTGTAATCTAAAAAGAATACTAAAATGAATATTTATGATAATAAAATAATAGTAAAATCCATGAAAAAATTTGGAACGCAAATTTAAATAAAGAATGATGATTTTGATGTTGCTTGAAATCCCACCATCAATTGCCGTTTCGTATTTTCCAAATAATTTTGTATTTTTTTCTGCAGAACATGTTAGTTACCGTTGTTTCATGTTAACCATTTCGCGCTAAACGAATAAATATACGTTAAAAATTGTAGGAGACGGAATGAACCGATGCTTCAGTTCGTATTAACCGTTACTCGTGGTATCCGTTTTCGTGTTAACCGATTCCCATTCTATAAATTCTGATACCAGGGAAGTAAATTTCTCTCCTATTGGTTTCCCATCTCAGATGAATGGTTTTGCTCGCTACAGTTATTCATACCCAAACATATGGATTACAGGATTAGAACTAAGACGATGCAGATGTTAGGGTCTGCGGATGTAGGTGGAATTTCTCAGCAGACCATTATCTAATTTGATCACCATTCAAAACTCGAGTAAGATTCTCATGAATAGTCAGAGCATCGCTCCGAATTCTAATGTCGTTATTAACGTTCTGCCTCTTAAGATGGGGAATGCTCGAATTGGAACCCACGCATATTGCTTCCATTCTATCCATCTCAATAAACTCCTTCCGACGCTTTTACTCAAATCCGCTTGCGCATTTCGGCCTTCGCCTTGTTCTCCCTTCAGAAAGACATTCTTGGACCCGCCGATCCCTGGCACATGCATAAACGTATGGAGGCACACATGACCTTATTCCAACTTCTCTCTCTCGCTACTTCTCTTGAATAACCATGAGAGAGAGTAGACAAAAGAGATGGAAATAGAAAGGAGGAGAGAACAGTGGAGAAGGAAATTGAGCGAGAGAAGGGAATTTGGGGGTGAGATAAATATTAAAGTGAGATATGTGGTTGCGAAATGAAGTTATCGTTGAGAGGTTAAGGGCATGGGAGAAAGAAGTGGGGATCACAAACCGCAATGGGAATGTGGTGAAAATATCAGGTGAAATACAATTGGAGAAACAGCCAAAATAAGTGCGTTTTAGTAGTCATACATTCAAATATCTGTATTTCTTGTCGTTCGAAGGTTCGTAATTTTTACCATAGGAATGAATAGAAATTCATTTCATTTCAAATGGGAGGATTCATTCGGAATTTTACTGCACATATCTTTTATAGCGTTTATTTTATTTCTTATATATTTTGTTCATGTAGTAGTTGTGTGATATGTTTATTGTGAGTTTTTTTATTTATGAGTTTTATGAGTTTTATATTAAAAACTCAGAGGTTAGGTGTAAGAGAGGCCCACTGGCCTAACCTCGCCAAAAGGGTTATATAAACAAATACGTTTTGCCTCTAGTATCTTCAATTCTAGTGATATTATTGGTAAGTTATCTCTTACGTATTTATGCTTGAATATGAGCGTGGAGGTCAACAAAATGCTTCTGCAAAAAGTTCTCGAGACTGAGAATCTTCAGAGCTTGAAGGTACTTCTTTCTAGTACCTGAGAATCTATGCATTGCCGTCAGTAGTTCGTTCCATGGAAAGGAGAGACGGAACAAGTATTGGAATAGTGTTGGTATCAGATGTTAAAAGGAGGATGTTTAGCAGATAATGTGTGCAAAGGGTGAGCTTAGGTAACGCGTAGAAGAGGACGCCTTCCGAAGTAAGTCAGTTCGTGGGAGGAGGCGTTAAAGGGACTGCAAGGGCATGCGGGATTTAGCTCGGTTTCGCGAACTGTTGCTCAGCCGTTTCCATGTTAATGGAGCACTCTGGTTCTCCTTAATTAGGCCTATGTGTCTCCGCCTCTCTCCGGATGCCGATTCGGTTGCTGTCATTGGGGTGCTTAGTGATCGTCTCTCTCGGAGTTCACCTGGACCCAAGCAGAATGGATCTCGAGTTTCCCTCTGAAATTAGAGGGCGCCTTTCCCCTTCTTTTCAAACTGTGCCTGGCAGCTTAAGATTTTTTTGTGCCGGTCTAAATACCGCGAAAAATTTCCATTTAGATGGATTCGGCGCAGTGGAGTGTGGCGAATATAAAAAACATCTTTCCCGTTTTTTATCAAGCGCGCTCTGTTCTTTTAATCGTTAATAACGTTGAAATATTATCCACGAAATTAAAGTAACGGCCACTTATTTTGGTTGTGGAAGGAGATAGGGAAGAATTCTGTAATCAAAGAAGTTTCCTAATGTGTGCATAGTAAAGCCTCGATTTTTCATAATGATTTTTCCATCCTCTAATGAGATTTTGTTTTGTCTCAGAGTGTGAGATCATTCTACATTCTCTAAGACAGCGATTTATGTTCGCATAATGCTGGTGTTTCACGAATATTTTATACTTGGTGACCGAAAAAGTAACATGATTGAGAAGTCCTGTTTAGTTTTCAGTGCTGGATGAAGTTGCAACATGTTTGAAAGTTAGATGCTTCTCACGTTGCGAGTAGATTCTGCAATCACCAATCTCTTGAATCTTGCTTGCGTCAAATATTTATTACTGTTATTTAATTACTCTACATAGTATGCTTAGGGTTCCGTCAGAATCTCAGAGGAAAATTTGGGAAATGCTGCTGTAATGAGTCAAGCTTTTAAAACCTGCTGGTAAGTGGTCGATTTCTTGGCCACGTATTTGTTTGACCCCGTAAGTTTTAAGCGACTATAAGTTTTTCAGTCCAACGATCGTGTAATTCAAATGAACTCAACATAAGGCTAGAACCTGTGATGCGTTTGAATGCTGGTAATAGTGACGTGGGTAGTATATGCCCAGTGACCAAACACGAGGAGTTGTAGAAGAATGCAGAAGTAGTTGTATACAAAAGTGCGTTAGCTCCCACCTTTCTGTATGGTTACGAATGTTGGTTGCTTCATGAAAAGCGTACACTGAATTCAGAAGAAATGGATTACGTGAGAAGCATATATAGTTGATGATATGAACTGATGGTAATAACTGCGTAATTAATGAATTGTTATTGAGGATAAGGCTGATAGGTTAACATAAAAGGATATTAACGTTGCTTTGGATAAGAGGAAAGAATAACGGGAGGGATATTGTATGCCTTCTGTATTCGCTTCATACGAAACATTTATCCTGATCCAAAAAGGTTGATCATAAATGGATATTATTCGTTTTAAAACTTATAATGCATTCGGAAATAGGTTCATCAATTCTCAAACATCGGACCCGTTGGGAGTAAAATTTTTTCCTTCAATATTTACAGCAAAAATATTAAAATCAAGTAATCTTGATTCATCGAGAGATATGAATTACTCTGAAAGCATGCTCTTGATATTTTGTTTTAAATTTGTATTAATTTTGTTCCTTTAAAAGGAATGCATGTTCTCTAAAATGAACGAATGAGTATTCTTTAAAATAAAATGATCTCTTGGTGTTTGCTTGTTTTATTTTTAAAACGGCCTCCCATCCTCTCGAGTTTATTCCAAGTAGCAGTTCACTCGGGGCATTAATTTCAAGGAATTGCAGCTCAAACTCGTTTGCCGAGATATCCTGGACATTCTATCCTTTCCGTATGAGCATTTAATCGCCCTCGAGTAGTACGTCCTTAGAGGTCGTACAGGAAATCACCCTCCCTGCTAATCTCCAATCGTCCTAAGTTGAGCACCCAATTAAAACCCCCAACTCCCCCTTTTTCTCTCTACCGTCCGTCTCTTCTTTCCACTGCCTCATTCACTGTCGTTACACAGAAACCATTTCCGCCACATCATGCTGCTAAGCTACCCCATATATGTTCTCCTTTTCTCCCGCCCCAAATTTCAGGTTTTCCTATCCCCTTTTCATTTCGTACGTCAGTCGAGACGCATCCTCACCAGACATCTTGGCATTATTTCCCCGTCGCAATATCCTCCCGTTTCATTCATAACTCATTAAATCTCATGCTCGGATCGCATATACTCGCACATTCTTCTTTCCCGTCCTTCATTTCATACCTCCTCTTCCTTTCTTTTATCCTTTTCTTGTCCCTCTCCTCTGGCCTCATTTCTTCTCTCTCACAGTTTCTCTCCGTTTCCTCTTTTCCTTCTCTTTTTCCCCTCGTACTCCAGAAATCTTTCCATTCCTCCTTATTTTTTCTTCCCGCCTCTAGTTTCTTCTCTGTTTCTCCTCAGTTATTCGTCAGCCGTCTTTTTTCTGCATTTTTTCAGAAGCACTCTCGAGTGATGCGCTTCGCCGTGCTTTTTTTTGGCTCAAAATTATTTTCGGTTTTCTTTAATGTATTCCGTCCGCCGGCTTTTCATTCAATTACCTCATTTACGAATGAAAACCATAAAGCGACTCTTCCTCCTTGATTCCATAAGTGTTGGTACACAATTTTCTAAACGGGCGTTTTCTCTAAAAGTTTACTCTCTAAGTCTGAATTTTACTACAGAGGAAGTTCCTTTTTCGTTTATTTATAATAAGTAAATATTCAAAGAGTGAAAATTATATTCTGACATCAACCTTTTTTTCAGCTTTAAATAGATATAGATATAAATATGGATCAGGATTTTAGGTGTATGAAATCGATGCTGTAAGGCGTGAACGAAAATTAAATAAAAGATATCACTTTAGATTATATATCTTTCGCATAATATTAATATGTTCAATTGTTAGAGGGGTCTCCTTGATCATCTTACATAAGAAATTTTAATGTCAATGAATTAAAATGTGAGGAGGAGATTAATAGCAAATTTTTCGTGTTATTCTAACATGCCACTATCCTAGAATATGTTTTCGGTGAGCAATCTTTACCAAGGCAAAAACGATTACGATTTGTATACATGATATGGATCACAACATATGTGGCACTAAATGCAGCAAAAGTAAAAATACAAATTTTCAGCCCTCAGTCATATCTATATATCAACAAAATAAGGACTTAAGAGCTGATTATTATCCGTAATTATGATCCTGGTCATAAACGTGGGTCACGCTCCTGTATCAAGCGAATCTCTTTAAGTTTTAGAGTAGCCAGAAAAAATGACTAAACTCTCATCTAGCTCTAGTGAAAAAGTAAAAAATTGGAATTTTTGCGAACTCAACGGCATGTTACCCACAATTTAACCTAAATTAGAAAAGAGACTCCATATCAGTCAGAATAATTAACACTAGCTCTGAGAGGATATATTTTGGTATCATTTAATATAAAACTGTTTAAAAACTTTAATAATTTTAGCAAGAAAACTTGAATCGTTATAATTGATTTAGAATGTCTTATTAGAAATATCTCGAACTCTATCCAGCCTTCATTAGGTAAAAGACTTTCGAGAATTGACAAAATAACTTTTATTGATTTTTTATATTCTTTACCAGTTTTTTCGGCTTGATACACAAAGCTAGTTAATTTTCTAATGAATCTTTTATGGAATAAAAAACAAACTGCTCCGAGGGAAAATTATCCAGGGATCTTTGTGGAGGACTTAAGAGAATTATAAAAACCATGGCGAAAAGGAATATAAATTAAGTGAAAATCCGAGAACCCCTTCCACAAAACTTAGCGGGACGTAAGAAAACGTGTTTTCATTCGTCATTAGGAGAAAAAACATGTCTTTGTTTCCCCACCCCTGGATCGAATATCCTTTAGAGCAGGAGAACTTCGCGGTGAAATGGTTTAAGATGTGCGTCAATGTGTCGTTAAAATTATTTTCGGGCTGAAAGGTTGAACAGAATTACGATCTAAGTGATTAAACTGGGTAAAAAGGTTTTTTCAACGTAACTGTTGACGCGTGGAAGATGGTGGGGTGATGGGATTTGCTCGTAAATCAATTCCTTAAATTAGCGGAAGAGGAAGTGGTAGGTATTGAGGTTTGGCGGTCGCAAAGTACCTGTGGATGCTGCGCCTCCGAAGGAGATGGAAATTAGTTTACTGTGACTGTTATTAGAGAGACGGTACTCCCATAGATGAGAGGTGAAGTAAGGGACTTAAATATATCTAAAATTTGAGGGACGGAGGAAATAATAATGATTGAGAGACTCTTAGCGTGGCGAGACAAAGCCTCGGAGTAGAATCTCATTTTATATCTTGATTTTAACACGGAAGTCCTCCCGAAATTGGAAGTGGTGAGAAATTCCTCCGCCCTCTGACCTTTAATAACTCCATCTCCTTCACAAATCTTCCCTCCATCAGGTCTCAAAAATTTTGCCCGCCATAACTTGCAGAAATTTCACTCGGCCCTCTCGAAAAGAAAATTCTGCCATAAAAATCTTCCTCTCTCAATTTTCTCAGCTTTCGCTTCCCTCTTCTCTTTTCGACAAGTGCCACTTTGGAGACTTTCCATCGCAAAGTAATCGTAATTAAGTTTCCTCGTTTTCCTATTCAAAAGTCCTTTAGTGGCGTAGTAAGAAGATACTCAGAGCTGAAGAAGATGCTGGACTAATTCGCGATCGAATTTATGTAAGGAACTTTAGTGGAGAGACAAGGGCAGAAAAATTATGGTGTGCTTTAGTATAGAATAGATTTAATAAACGGGCATAAAAATGCCCTCTTTCTATACGATACATAAGAAATACATTGAATACATAAAAAAATACATTTTTAAAGGATATATAAAGAAATAGAAGATATCACAACATTGATAAAAATAAAACATCACAACATATCTATACATCATAAAATAAAAAATATATAGTATACATAGTATATTGGCTTCCTGCATTACTTCCATTATTAATGTATTTATTTCAATAAATAATTGGTAATGCTTTAATTTAGCGCCATGTGTGCTAAATCAACCTTAGATGGACTGCATCTTTATGTCTTTTTACCATAAACGACGTTGAAATTATCCTGAGATATAAAGTGGATGCATAAATATAACAGATAAAATATACCATCGTATGTGGCTCCATGGATGTATCGTATTTCGCCGCATGTACCCATAAATAAAGTTTTACCGCAAATTATCGTCATCATTTTATTGCTATAGAGTAAATGTCATATCGAAAGTATTAAAAATAACGTACGTTACATTGATATTGAATTATCACATAAAGATTGAAAAACTATTAGTTCTTCCTAACATCACATCTTTATGTAGCCTCAATAATTCTGTAATATAAAAGGACAATTCGATTTTTCCAGAGACATTTATTTAGGGTTAAACTTTACGAAATAATCTGAAAATTATAAATATATTGTAATAAAAAATTAATCACGGAGAAAATTTTAATTTCGTAGTTACTTGAATTATACGATATAAATAAGCATTTCAGGAACGACTAAAATTATCAATTGAGGCATTAACAAAAAATATCGTTTTCCTATTATCCAGTATTGTTTTTGTTGAGAATGGTTCTGAGACTTTAGGATATTCGTAGGGAATTTTGCTCATTAATATAAAATATTATGTTATTACTAGCTTTATTATCCGTTCTTTATTGAATTTACTTTACAAATAACAACTACAGCGATAATATCACATCACAGGATAAGATATTGAACGCTAATCTTGGTGTTGGCCTAGATATCCAAGGGGTTAAGATATGTGAGAAAAGTCGAACTGATGGAAATAATCATTGCTTACATCGTCCATCCATCGAAGTTGTTCAAAACAAATCGACTTTTTCACCTTAGTTATTCACTTGGATAATCCTGGAGAAGGTTTTCTGAGATCAAACTTGATCTCAGAGGTAGTTACATTTCGGCGATCGACATGGAGAAGATTTGTGAATATTGATTATAGCTTAATTTTCGAATGTCATTAAATTATCCTTTAAGAGCAACAGAATTTTTTCTCTATTCAATCATTTACATAAAATTATATGTTGCTCATTTTATAAATTACATAAGCGGTGGGGACGATATTATTTAGTTACAAATTTGGGTTCTATTTTACTCCCGTTTTCTTGGCTATGCATGGCCTATGGATGATTGCGTCATTTGCTAAGGATTTTTTACGTAAATTGTGATGAAATGACCATTTTGCTGCCGCAAAAATTTTGAAGTTAAAAAAAGCTTACTCTTCACCTCTTAGAGAAATGTGCGTCAGAAAAAAGGTTTCGTTTCAAGTTAAATATATCTCACCTTTCCATTAAAATATGCTCTCATTCACTAAATATGTTAGAATGTTTGATTAAGTAGAATTTACTTTAGTTGACGAAATGAGCACATTAAGTTCCGGACATTACATAAATTCAACTGTAATATGCATTTATATCAAAACTTGGGAAGTATTTTCTATGAAATTACTTTCCTTTATTGCGTGTATACTCATAAAAAGAGGTTTTTAGGGTTTCCTTGAAAGTGAATAATGGATTTCATTACGAAGGCACGAGCCCATGTCCCAAGTTTGGGAATATATGTCCTGCGATAGGATTTATGTATTTAAAAAATAGTACGCTTTTTTTGTCATTATCACTCTAAGCGGACGGGATGTCCGAAAGTTCATTTTTGTCATTCAGAACTATTTCTTACTTTATTCTTGGGAAAATTACTGATTTCGTACGATCTTTAGGAACGGAAGACAGACGGATTTGTTACGCATTTCATTTCCACCTAAGTATTTGTTTCTAATTTACTGTTGTACTGTAAACAATTTTCCTTTTCGTGAATTACTATGATATAACGACGTGACTGATTAATAATTTGATATAATTTAAATTTAATACATTCAATGAATGTAACGATTGTATCGACACAACTCCAGTGTCGTAACATTTCTCCTCCTTTTATACTTCTACTTTTTCTTTTCTTTTCCTCAAGTATTCGAGTTTTCTAAGATGTATTATTTGTATTAATTAAAAAGTGATGTTTTTTTATATTTCAATAGTTAACTTTCGTATTCTCTAAGTAATCTCAATAGTGTAGGGTTTTAGCGTTTATGGTAGTGTTTTTACGTCATATGATGTTACTCACTCGATTCATTGACTAATCGTGAACTTTTGTTGAAAAATCGTGATATTGGAAAGTTATTAAGGTATTATTATGTATTTATTTTTCATTTTAACCATATTCTTATTTCTAGATTACATTTCCTTTTCCAGGTATCTGTTTATAAATCTCTTAGTCATCACCGTCAAATTTAAATCTCTTAGTCGTATTTCACACCCCCCTTCTTTGTGGGTGTTTTCCCGCCGTGGATATTTTTTCCTAAGCTTCACTTAGGTTTTTTAAATCCACAACTAAATTTTTCCAATTTTTGTTGACAGTTAAGTCTTACTATTAAGTTAATAACTTTTTGTACATTGACGATGGGTTAAATGGAAGAGGAGACTCCCAGAGTCTCAGTTTCGCCATAAATAAAGATGTTATTTATTTAATAAGTTGTTAGTTGAAAAGATCTCTTAACCGAAATATAACCATTCGATTAAAATCCTTTGTACGTAAATTTTCAATATTTTTCGGTCGTTAATTTTTTTGAAAAAAAAAACAGTCCTATTCCCATTTTCTCAATTATAAATGACGACGTTTTAATTACTGTGACAGTATTTATTGAGTTTTAGGAGCTTCATTTGAGAGTCTGAGGATAATATAAGTATACTCAACGAATTACTAACAACAAAACCATTGATTAAATAGGTCATTGGAAAATATGTCAAGAATAGTGGACAATTGAAATACTTGGTATAAAATTCCACTGATTTTTGTACATTTATTTTTTTCTGTCCAGTGATGGTATTCCGCAAAGTAAAGGATACTTCAATCGATTTTTAAGTCAAGAATAATTTAAGATTCAGAAACGTTTTATAAGGAAGAATGCGGTGATCTTAAATTCCAAAATTTTAGACTTAACAAACTGTATTGTGGTTTTCTTTCCGTTTTTTGTCAAAATTCCATTAGTGTGTTGTTTTACGAGTCCCGGTGGTTTGTTGGAGTTAAAATTCAATTTATATTTTATTTGTATATAATTTAACTTTTAATATGAACGGGCCCTAAACTGTACATTAGTTAAAGTCCATTTAATGCATGCATAACACGATACATAAACTCGAAATAACGGACCTAAGAGTAAATGTTATACATTAAACATTATTTCTTGAACTATAATTATTTCTACTCGAACTGAAGAGAGTACTAAATGTTAAAGAAAAGTTACTTCTAAAGTATGTTTGTTGTCTGTCTTCAGATACGTAGTCATACATAGATTTGATTCGAAGTTAGGAAGTCTGAAAAAAATTCTCAAGTCTCCTTTGAAAGTTGGTAAGAATGGTTCTGTTGGAATTTGTCATTGAGAAATAGATGTAATATTGGAGATCTTTTGTGCTAAGAAAAAAAATTGGAGTAAAATCCTTAAGGGTTCTCGAGGTACGACAACTTACCAAATCACTTCTGCAAAGCTTACTCGTAGGAGGAACTAAACAACTTTACCAGGTTTGGATGACTTAAGAACGAAGTTTGCGATGTTATCGAGTTTCTAGAGGGAATAGTTGGGAAAGTGTGGAAATAAGAAGATAATTTAGATCCGTTGGTGTGGAGGTTAAGATTCAGTTAAAAGGAACTGCGGGGAAAACAAAATGAAAATAATGGCAATAAAACAATGCGATGTCGAAGAATGGAAAACTTAGAAAAAAAAGAGAAAGAGAAGTGTTCCACGCTCCGAAGAAAATATCTCTACCAGGAAAAAACATTCAATGGACGACAGCGTTTCATCCTATCTTCAATCTCTCACTGACCCGCTTTCAATTTCGTGCTGAATTCCCATTCGAAACTGTTATTTTGCGTCCAAGTGTCCACTAAGTCTCCATTCAATATTTGCGAAGCTACTCAGACCCATCTCAGTCTGAATACGGGCTTGTGCCCTCGGAAAAATAGTTTATTATATTTGCTTATAATTTCTGGATTGGTTTTGAATGCCGGTACTGGTTACACGAACAATATTGAAAGCCTTAAGAGTACTTAATATTTTAGACAGTCTTAGTTTTGCGAAGCATACAATAAGAGAGCGTAATGTAGTTCCCTTTTCGGGTTGCATTTATGGCAATTCCAAAATCAGGCAAGGGCACATCCTTCCTCAACAACCATTGTTCAACCAGTCTTTTTCCCACCATAAGAAAACTTACGGAGAAAATAATCTTAGTAAGCCGTCTAAAACTCATCCTTAAAATGGCAACGTCATCCCCCTGCTACACGCCGAAAGGCGGTTTACTGAAAACCTGCCACCGCTCATCAAATTCTCCGCCTGACCGAATTGTTAACAGAAGAATTTAACCAAAAAAATCAACGATAGAACACAACTCTCGATGTGAAGAGAGCTTTCGATAAATTATAAAAAACAGAATTAAAACACAAAATCGTTCAACTAAGCCATAACTTATAACTAACTACCTCACCAAAGTTCTTATTCCTGGAAAACAGGTCCTTCATCTCTGCAGTCAACGCTGAAAAGGAAAAAAAAACAAAAGTGCCACCCATCATAGCAGGAGAGTATTCTTACACCCTGGCGATACCACAATAGCTAGTAGCTCAATGGTCCGAATCCTTACAAATTTTCATGTCCAGGCCTATATAGGTCTCATACAAAATATGGCGGATATATAGAAGATTGCTCTAAATTCTCAAACATGCAAACGTATTCATCTCCGTAGGAATAACTGAAAGAAATACGACTGAAGCCTCCGATGGAAACGAGAAAACATCCTTCAACGAGAGAAAAATTCTAAGTCTGAGAAATTTTTAGGCGTTCAATTAATGAAAAATTAACAATATATA
>KZ308476.1:138567-177665 GCA_000376725.2 Ladona fulva | reverse complement strand
AATATTGAAACAGCATTCAAAAGGCAACGAGAACAAAATCCGCCTTATCCAGAATCTTAATTAACAGATCTCAAACAACCAAAAACTCTAATATACCTCTTTATCCCGACCTATGCTCACCTAATTTCCACAACTTGGGATTGGGAAAAAAATCAATAAATACTGCCGCCCTAAAACTGTGGTGAATGAATAAACCCTTGGCCTAAACACCCTACCTTAATCCGAGCAAGATGCTTTCCTCTAAAAAAGTGAACTTAAAAATGCTAGTGCTAAAAGTGCTTAATAGAAAACCAAGACCCCGAGTCAAGGGTCACGAACAAAAGCATTCCGATGAAAAGTTAATCTTATTCGCCGTCATCTTCGAATTGCATGCATTATTTTAGATTTTATAAAATTTGTATTCAACAGATATTAACGTAATGTTTACTTAATGAGACTCGAAGTTAACCATCTGTATCACAACTTCTGTAAAGGTGGCAAGATATTGCGACTTCCAAAATATTGTTTGATTCTAGATTACACCAAATTAGTTTCCGACTTGCCAATAAGAATAAATAGTCGGACGATATGCGTAATTTTACTTGGCTGTCTTGAGCCGGGATATCAAAGTATATTTTCAGATAAATGGTCCGGAACTCGTTAATCCTTTGTGTCCGGTTCAAAGTTACGACAACAGCTTCGTCCCGTTTGTTTTACCTAATATTTTCTGTTCCTCTCGTAATTCGAGCTGTTAAATGCGGAAATTTTCTCTACTGGCCATTTTCTCCAACATTTTCCCTGACGGAAACTCGAGCGAAAACGGTTCATTTCTCTTACTCACAAAAAATCTCGACCTTTAAGTGATTCTTCCCTTATTTTATCCACGCCTTTTCCTCCTTATTCTCCTCTGCTTCTGCTCTTAAAGTCCTCACTGCATGGACCTCTACCATGGTTTTTATGGTGCCACTCTCCGAATGATACGGCTCTCCTTCCTTCCTCTTTCTCCATAACTCAGGCCCAAAAGTGGGCCATCTTCGGACTTTCACCATAAGTAGCGTCATTATTTCTGCATTTATTTTCCTTTAATTTTTTGCTTTATATTTTCGCACTATCCAATTTTATCTAATCTTCCTTATTCGTAGTTTTACTCCTTATTTTTGTGACTTCAAAAATCCTTATTGTTTGAGTTCTTGCTACCCACTAAAAAGATCGCTTTCTGGGGCTGGGTAATTTACGATGCTAAAACTGTTACTGAATAATATCGCTGTTGCTGTGCCTTTATTTTGTTTAACGGATAACATTCTTTTTAAATTTTGATGGTCCTTAGTTAGTTTCCCAAGTGGAAACTAACTAAGGATCATATCAAGGATAGAAACACATTTGGATAGCTCGGGAAGGGCTTTGCAGCATTTGATACTTAGGATTCAAATCAATGTAATCCCATTTAAGTATTCTTGCGAATTTTATAAATCTCTGTAGAAAAAATTACAAAGCTGTCCAGGATAAGTGGAATTCTTTTGCGTTATGAACACTGCTTATAATATAATGTGTTATATACAGCAGAGTCTCGCTAAGTCGAATCTTTAAGGGTAGCTGAAGCTCCAAGAGTTAAATTGAAGTAAAAACAATGGAGATTGGTAGAAAGTAATTTGCAGGATAGTGTCAACCAGAAACAGAAGTAACACTCAATTTAAGGTGTTGAGAATATTCCTTGTGATATGTGTGTAACAGAATAATCGATATTTACTTGTTAAATAAAGTAATAGTTAGAAAGAGATACAATATGAAGTAATAGAAATCGATTTTATTAAATGGTAGTATCATAAACGAACTAAAGTTTTATGGTATTATTATGACGAGTTCTTTTACGATACTGCTTCCTTAGCATTTTGAAGTTCTAAACATATTACTATCATAAAAATTAACAAAATAATGGAATAGAATCCTACTAATAGTAATTCAGAATGCTAAGTAATTTAAATATTACTACCGAAAAAGCGTCAAATACTCTCATATCCCTCTCGTCAGAATTGGAACATTTTTACCATAAGAGAGAGTACGAAGGCATTTTTTGGAATTTGACAGTCTGTTACGTCCCAAATAAAAAATCTAGATAACGTTGAAATGAGAAGAATCCACAGATAACACGTTTAACAAAAAACAGCTATCTTAACCAGTGTTTCCCAACCGGTGGAACGCGTTCCAGAAATGAGACTTGAAAGCCTATAAGGAGGGACTCGTGCACTGTAATTAATGCTATTATTTACGTGATTCCTATTTGACTTAAATCAACAGTAACTCACTCCGAATGCGATCAATATATTTCGGCTGCACCTCATAGAATAACAATACTAAGTTTTAAATTAAAGTACTTCGTATTTATCTCAAAACTTTTTATTTTCTGACCGGTTACGGTCTGCATGACAGCCATCTTCAATTCCTCTTTTGTGGAAATTACGAAGTAGCACTTTGATTCCTTAAAATTTTAACAATTTCTTGGAAATAAATTCAATAAGTAAATTTCAATAAATTTAGTACTTCTCCTTGGAAATTTTTATTCCCATTTGTAAACACGCTTTGTAACACTGCAGGTTAGAGGGATGAAGAGTCTTAATCCCTCCTAAATAAAGAACTAATTTTTTAGAATTAAAATTTGAATTTTTTTAAATTAAAGAATCTCATGTTGGTTTTTCTTTTTCCTAAGGATAAACAGACGAGAAAAAATTCTCAACTCAAAACCCGGATAATCATCTCGCCAAGCGGCTTTTCTAATCAATCGAGCTATTTTATACAGTTTTTACATACAGATTCGTTTTCGGGAGAGTTAGAAGTGAAACTAAACTTGAGGTTTGTTGGTATTTTTATGCAACCGCGCGGAAAATGATAGGTTAGATAGACTGGGTTAAATTACTGGTCTCTAGAGACTTTTCTCATGTCCGTACTCCCTTTGCTTTTTTTCTAGATGAATATCGTACCGCGTCAAGTCACCTAGAATAATATCCTTGAGCCAGTCTGTTTTTAAAGGGAATATATCGAAAAAAAAAATGCTGTGTGCCGTCTTTAGATTCGGTTTTTCATAGGAAATGAAACATGGGACGCAATGTTAAAGAAGGATTAAGTTTGGTACTGCCAAATTCAGTTTCAAATCTAAGCTAACTTCAACTCTATGGTAGTGATGGAAGGAAAGAGTACATTACTGGTGCGCCATTTAAACCTTCATACGAGATATCCTTCGTATTGATCTGACTTCCATTCCATTCCATCTTAACAGATCCTGTGAGCAATGATGGAAGCAAACTCTTCACGGGCCATGAAGATTCTCCAGGTAGTTTATTTCCTCCGCATCCCTATATGTGAGTCCGTTCCTTGTTTGCGTCCCTAACCAGTGGTAGGAAGTGACCTCTGCTCAGCAGGACTCTGACCGTCATTTACCATTACAGTCCAATTTTTATCTTCCGCCTCGACGTTCGGTTGGGAGATGAAAGAGGAGTTGATGAAGCGGATTGAGGAGCGAACTGCGTCAGCCTCCTCCTTCACCTTTCATTCAATTTCGACTCTTTTCTCTCCAAACAGAGACGCCGTGATTGGAACTCCTACCGAATTCAGGCATTACCTCGTATACAGCGTCCTTTTGTAGGCTCGGAACGTTCTCTGTGACCGTAATTAACATTCTCTCTGTGTGTATCGGATTGTATCTATTCAGTAGAGGATCTGCATGCCTGCGGAAATCTAATTCGCTAAATAAAAGATGATAGACCGAATTCATCATTTATGAAATAGATGGGCTATAAAAGAAACGTCGTTGACCTTTATCGGAAAGAACAAATTGACGCTCCAGGAGGTGATATTCATCAATCTCTGACGCAGATCTACTTTTCCCTAATCAAAGGCGGTAAGTGTCACCGCGGTTCTGAATGTAGGATGAAACTTTTTCCCTGAAAGCCTATATCTCTTGTGCATTGAACTAATCCTGGGAAGAGGGTAATCAAAAAGGGTTCCTGCTGTCGGTCAGGGTTGCTATCACATGGGAACTACATGTTTTGTTCGGGTATCTGTTTTCCCCGTTCTACTCCACCGAAAACCCTTTAATTAATCAAACTTCTACAACGGTTAGCATTTGAATACCTCTTTCCTCTGGCTTCTGCGGTACCTTTTATTTACCTGCTTTAATAAAAAAGATTTATATAATTTCTTGATGGCCTTAAATGTATATAATCCCGCAGTTGGTGCGCTATAAACAGAGCCGCGCCGTCCTATGGGTGTAAGGGGCGTTCCGCACCCGGGCGGCGGCATCTAAAGGGCGGCAACAGAAGGGTAGCCAACCATTTATACCATTACAAAAACATTATTTGTTGTATTTGTGTGATGGACACGACTACGTTTTGTAAAGAATTGTTACGACAAGACAGTGAGTGTAACGCAAATGCTTCAGGACGCAGGATGGGAATCTTAAGAAAATAGAAGGCTTAGACAAAGACTAAATCTCCTTGATAAATTTAGAGAAAGCACGTTCGTAGATGATGTAGCTGACATAATGCGCCCCCCATGTTACATAGGCCTTTCAGACACTGCGAGAAAGATCAGAGAAATAGATGCTAAAACGAATCGATACAAGAATTCATTTTTTCCGCGAACGATACGCGAAAGTAATAGATTAGCGAAGTAAATTCAGTAAATTCATGGTGCTTGCACCCCCTGCCACACGCCGAAAGGCGGCTTGCAGGGTACTAATGTAGATGTATCTAGGAAAGTTTATGATGTGAAATTTAAGATTGGCAAACCTTTACAGTAGATAATTAGGGATAACTCAAGACGAGAAAGGAATATTTGTTCAGTGGATATGGTCGAAGTTATTTTTGTCCCAATTCAATTTATATTAGAAACTTTCATATTTATTAGCGAAATATAGATTTCATACAAATCATATCATTTTAAATTAGCGCTGCAATGATAATCGCAGTCGAAAGTTAATGTGAACTATTAACAATTTACTATTCCGTATGCTGATTATTTACTGTGTCGGCATACGGAGTCATCTTCATCATTAGTGGTCTGCTCGCGGAGGTCCTAGGTGTTGTTTCTCCACTTTTCTCTATCTTCCGCCCTTCTTTTCATCTCTCTGTACCCTTCTCCATTCTTTAAGCAATCCAATAACTTCACTCTTCTCCTTCCTCTCTTCCCTCTTCCTTCTACCGTGCCTTCTAGCATATCCTTAAGTAAGCAGTTATTTCTTAGTGCATGTCCTATCCAATTCTTCTTCCTTTGATTTATCAATTTCATCAGTTCTCTTTCTTCATTAAACCTCCTCAATACCTCCTCATTCCTAACTTTGTCCATCCACCTGATGTCTATCATTCTTCTCCAAACCTACATGTCAAATGCTTCTATTCTTTTTATATCTTTATTAAGGAGTGGCCACGTCTCACAGCCGTATAGGAATGCACTCCACACCAAGCACTTAATCATCCTTTTCCTCTGTTCGACATTTCAGTTACTAGTCAATACTACTAGTTAATTTTTTCTAAATGCTTCCTATGCCATTCCTATTTTTAACCTTACCTCTTTCTCACTTCTCCAATCCTTCTTCACGTCCTCACCTAGGTATTTATACCTTTCGACTTGTTCTAATCTCACACCTTTTACAGACATCCATCTCTTCGCCATCTCCTATTTTCATCACTTTTGTCTTATTTTGGTTTATTCTCAGACCATGACTTTCTTATCATTTCATTATCAGGAGGCGAATCTAATGTATACAGAGTAACAATTAACTAACCAGAGTGTGCATAATTTATTGCTAAGGATGTTTTGTGACCAATGGAAGCTGGGGAACGAATTCATAAAATACTGGTTTTTCAAAGTCTTCCAAAATAGTTTTTACCTGCTAATCAACAAATGTTTGGTTTTGCTCATTAATTTTAAGGGGCGGCAAATTATGTTTGCACCCTGGCGGCAGAAAGGATGGGCGCGGCTCTGGCTATAAATATTGTAAATTCTTGGTAATTTACCGTGAAAATAACTATTGAGATTGTTTTTTTTGTATTTTATATTTGTTGCTCTATCAAATATGTCGTGCCCATGGCAATTTAGGTATATGTCCATGTATTTGGATAACCTCTCCATACAGGGCATATTGTGGTTAATATCACCATTTATCTATCCCGTGATAAGCCCGTGAATGGAGTCAGCTTTCCTAGGTTTCCTTTTATGGTGCTTTCTGTAGTAATTAACCTAGATTAATGTAACGTTGTCCCATTAAGCCTATTTAATTTTTCCATAAATTTTCATTTAAACATATCCTACGCGATTGGCGAAAGATTGTCGTATCTGAAGTGACATTTAATGGGTTTATATTCAGAAATGATAAGGAGTAAAATATTCTATTTGTCAAAATGAAACAACTTATTCAGGATCAATAAAAACTGTTATTGATTCCTTGGTAATGCTCAAGTTGCAAGGGAAACTCTCAAAGCTAAAGTAAAAAAAAGTGAATAAAATGCAGTTAGGTTTCAAAGATAAAGGGATATAAATCTCTTCATAGAAGATAACTAGATTTTTTCTACTCCGCACTTCAGTAGAATAAACTTAATAGCTTCTGCAGACCACTTTGATCGGACTTAGAGCCAAAGGAAATAACCTCCGCGAGCACCTGCGTTCATATTGCCGGTGTCCGTTAATTCACTTCGAGAGAAGGAAAGGAATGACACTTCGATAGGAAATATTTCCTTGATGTTAAACTTTCATTGAATACTCAAATTTGTATTTCCGGAGCGCATACAGTTTGCGCCAGGAAAGAGCAATGCAATCACTGCATCATCGGAGGAAGAAAATGTCAATAAAATGTCGTTTGGAAGGGTTTTATTTCGCTATGAACGGAAAATAATGTCAAATCAAGGAGAATTTTATTTGCATTTATAGTATAGCCTTAATTTAAATCAATCTAAGGGTCAATCAATTTTACCCTCGCGCGTAATGCCATCCATAAACATTTAAAGGAGTTTCAATCTCCACGTTTGTCAACGTTAACAATTAAGCGTGCGATTTATGGGGCTGGAAGAGCATTGACCTTTGACATCACTGTTCTGGTCAAAAGGAATTAGCTTTAGAGCTATCATGATCTGGAGGAAAAACTCTGAGATAATGATAGGAGAGAGGAAATTTATAATACCGAGGTAAATGAAAATTCTAACTTTCGATTCTAAGCAGTCGATGCTTCTATTTTAAGTGTCGCTGACAGGTGTCAGGATATTTTTAATCGCATTTTTATTTCATTATCTTTATTCTGGCATCATTCTTTTATTCGTAAAATATTAATTGCACAATTGGAAAGCATTTTATTGCCAATTTAGTAATCATATTAAAAAGAGTCAAATTTATTGAATTTTGCGATTTAAATGATACTTTAACCCTTTTAATATTTTAATTCGTTTTATCTTATCGTTTTGGAGCTCTCGTTCCAATTTATTTCGAAATACATTTCATGAAAGGCACCTAAAGGCTTAAGCCTGCGGTTTGTAATTCAACTCTCATAACATTTTTTGCGGGCAACAAAGGGACAAAATAATTTCGAAAGGGACCAAATTTTATTTGCATAACGGAATCGTTATAAATAACTGACGATTTTAAAACGAACATGAGGTATTTTTAGATGAAGGAAGGTTAAAATATGTTGGCTGGCCTTTCATCAATCACAAGCCATAGCTTCTTTAGTTCAGTGCTATAGGTTTTTAGTAACTAAGTATGACGGTGCAAAAGCAAAGACTATTGTGAAGGGAAACTTAACCTTTATGGTGGAAAATAAAAGCCGCTATTTGCGTTGAATTTTGCGTATTGTGACTACCGAGAGAAAACATGATTCGCTAATGTTTCTTTTGATTTCAAAGTTTCGTAATTGTAGATGGGAATCCCTACAATCGTAGAATTGGAATATGCAAGAATGTATGGTTTCCTTGCACCGTGAGTCATGTAGAAAGAACGTGATTAACTAGAAGACCTTAGTATAGGCGACGGTTCTCGTCCTTGAGGATTCTTGATGAATTATGCAACAGCATTCAAATATTCGATCTCTGCAACACGTGTGGAGTTACTTTTCTCAGATGCGTAAAATGCTTACGTTTCAAGGTGACGGTTCTGCAGCACCAGAATATCTTATTTTACATGTATAAGGGCGTTTTTAGCGAAGATATTCATGATATTTCAAAAAAATTCGTGGGTATAGATTTTTATTTAATCTCAAAGGATTGTTTTTCTTTTTGGACATGTACGTTTCCAAGGAATTCTGCTAAGGTTTTTTTATTACACACCTATATCACATCATTATAAGCTACTGCCTCACTGGGTAATCAGTCATGAAAAACAGTCAATGTTTCACAGTTTATTAATAATTGTTCTTACAATGATCTGTACATGAAGCGAATAAGTGGATGACGGTAGAGAATATAATTTGGAAGCTATAAAATATTATAGATTTTATTTCCAAACGCCCTTACGCATAATACCTTGGTTGCATTTCAGCTTGGCGAAGAGTGAAATCGACTCGAATCCACGTGCAGCCGAAATTGTGAGATTAATCCGCTCCATGAAAACAGCCCGCTTAATCGGTTGCGTAACTGAACTTTGGATTTGTCCAAAATTTAGCAATAGTTTACGGCATCGTCGTTTTTCTTCCGAAACGATCTAACCGTTCCACTAGGTTTTGTAACAACTCTTGATCATGTCGCCAAATTTACACTCGATATCGCACATTTCGCAATCCGTTCCACCTTTTATTCCCTCTTTTCTCTACATGTCTTCCATCTTCGCCAGTCCAACTCACCCAATCTGACCGTGAGAGCAATCTTCTATTCCTTTGGAAATTTCCTTCATCTCCCTTTTATTTACCTCGATTTTCCTCCTCAATCACGGACGCAGTTTTCATAGCTCTCTCCCCTTTTTATTTTCATGCTTCAACCTTTAATCTACTTTACCTTTCACATCTGGCTATCGCTTTATCATCTCCTCATGAATCATAGAGAAGCTCAAAGCTTTATAGTATTATAAAATACATAAACCTCTCAGTATGGAAGCAGGCGTTACTTTTTGGTAGTTATTAACACACATGACCTCCATGATAACAAACCACTAGCAAAGAAATTACACGATCATGGGTTCATAGCAATCTTCATACATAGGTGAGGTTGCAGCTTTGACTTCATCCCCACAGCTCTTTTATAAACCCGTCGATGGTGGGACGTTTATCATAGCTTTCTAATGCCAATTGACCGGGTTCGGGTCCCGATTAATTGGATGTTTCCTGGTAAGAGTATGATTTTATGTTCCTTTATTGTTACTCATTGCGCCCTTTCGGTCATTTTCCAATAAAAGTTTCTTTGTCAGGACACCGCTAAAGTAAATAAATCAAAAGTTCGGAAAATTCTCTTCTGTAACCGAAGTAAACTCCATAATTTCCTTCCTGCTGTAAGTGGTGCTGGAAACTACTAATTCTCTATCTGAATGAGTTATGAGTAATTTTTGCTAGTTGATGATATTGGGGCTTAACGGGATTCACGAATTCTCTAGGCATGTATTTCTATTTGGAACTTCGTTTAACGATTCATCAGAAAGATATTTCAGTACATTTTAGCTCAGCTGGTTTTTTGTTATCGGTTTTTTTTTCCTTTTTAAGCCATGTTGTGTGTTTTCGTGTATTATCACATTTCACGTCTCTCGTGAAATTATTTCAATAAATGGATGTTTGTGAGGGCGTATGGTAAAATCATAATCGGGATCATAAATCGACTTCTGTTAAATTATCGTTATTTCATTATACTCCGTAACTACCATTGATACTGCTACCATATCTTTATGAATGAAATATTTATCATTGGTCTTTTGGTACGGGATAAAGAAAAATGTATCTTTTATATACTTTGTCTCAGTGTTCATGGCTGTGATAATGTGAAAGCTGCTGACATCTACATCTACATAAATTCCCTGCAAGCCGCCGTTGAAAAAAATGTTTTGAATGTAGGAGAGGAAGGATATATACTTTCCGCACAAAAAAGAACACAATATCGCGGCCGCCTCCGTAGATTTCATTCTTTGAATCTATCTGAATTTCCCCGTATCTTCTCCACGTATTCTCGGTACATTTATCTCCGACTTTGAGTTCTTTATATATGCGGTATTTTTTATTCTATTCTCCCTCTTTCACAATTACTTTCTCCAGCTTCAACACACGGAAGCGTTTTCAGGTGCGATTTATTCCTCGAGACTTTCGAGCGTTTTATTTAGATTGACTTTCCATCTCCTTTTTCAGGTCGGTCGTTTTCTGTCTCGCACGCCCGCGTTGACTCGCATTCTAGTGAAAGGCCACAGCGATTTCCTCCATCTGCTTCTTTTTTCACGTCTTTTCTTCCTTTCCTTCCCCAGCGGCGCTTCAGTGCGTTATATTTTCAGACACAGTCTCCATCTCTTCGGTAGAACACGAAATCAAAATACTCAAGGAAATTTAATTAGGCTCCCGACTGCTGGAATCGTCTGCTAAAAATTCCCTATGTTTTTGAGGTCAAAAGTCTCATTTTAAATTATTACGCGGCTGTTATCGCGGAAAATACATTTGGAGAGACATTCTGAAAATCTTCATAGTTTCTCCCATATTATAAAACTAACCGCTCTATAATCCAACTGCTACGAAATTAAAGCAAAGATTGCTGAGCCCATTCCTATTCAGCGGAGTTTTGAGGCTTTATGGTTAGAGTACATGAAGTGAAATGATAAAATGAATTTATAGATCTTAGTTAATCTTTGGGTACAAAAAACTCAAACATTGCTTTCCACGTTCTTGACCGTTTTCCTCTCTAATTCGCGCAGTTTCTAATACTTCTCTCGAATTAGGGGATATTTCAACGAAGTATTTTGATTTTAGTGGATATTTACCGATTATTCATGCTCCCTCTCATACGCTGACAGACATCGAGAATTAATTTTTTCAAATAAAAAAATAATTTGATGTCAAAGTTCTGGTGATGTTGACGTGAAAACCTCGAGAAAAAATTTATTTCATAGACATAATTCGAGTTCTCTTTCACTGAAAGCTACTTATTTAAGATTGTGAAGAGTTTCAAGTAGATGATAATTATGTCTATAATCTCGCAAACAAAACTAAACTTCATAGTTGATAAATACTAAAAGGGATCGATTGTTTTCATGTTTCATAGAACATCTACCATGAAAAACATTTTCAAATCCTCATTCTAAATATAAATACCCAGTTATTCTCGTATAGCGAAATGGTGGTAAACTTTCTTCCAGTCATTTTGATTGTTAACATTCTGCGCATTGAAAATAAGGCAAATGATTTGTATTCATGTTCTGTATTGGTTGATAAATACTGGAAAAAAAATGAGCAGGACAATTGATAGCAAGTAATAAGAATATATTAAGCAGGAATTTTGATTGGAATGTAAAAGTTATCTTTCGTTTAACCTTTTATAACATCTATATTAGACAACGGAACGTTGAAAATCAAGGGAGAGCGTGTTTAATTTGCCTCCTTATTAGGTTAAATTAAACGTAATAGTAGAATATCGAAAGATTCATTAGCTCTGATAACTTTTAATTGACTCCAGTTCGTTATTAAAAATTATTGCTTAGATTGATGATAAATTGGATGATTTTTGAAGTGAAATATGCACCTAATTTTGATTAAAAAGCGAGCCTTTGAGAAGCTTCGAATTTAACATTAAATTGCTTTGTTTTAAAACTAATTATCTGTTCATCTAGATTATATGAACTTGGAGCTTCTGAAAGAGATCATTCAATAAATAGATTATAATAGTTCTCAGATCTTTTATCAGGTAGAAGTAATTATAAAACTATTTTTATGACATTTCTTAGTTTCTCCAGAATATCGCTTTAAAAATTTAAGCTACTTACATTAATTCCTCATCATTATTAATAATGTATTTTACCTATTTTAAATTGCAAGAAACTGTTCGGAAATAAATATAATTAATGTTTATCAAAGAAGGGAAATGAAATATTCCTGTTTATTTTTGGAGTGGGCACCTCAAACATTTTTATATCTAATATCACCTCACTTTGAACATTCATATCCTGAAAATGCGAAGAATTTTGGGTAAATACAACAGTATTTTAAGTCGATGTCACACATGAACATCAATAACAGTAATTCATTAAAATTGTATCAATTGACTGTGAAATCATTCATAAATATTAATGTGGAATTGTTCGAAAGATAATCATCAATTAACCTTCTAACTAGATGCAATTGTTATTTGTAGTAACTTATAAAACAAAAACAACTGAATTTATCTTAAAATATTAATCTATGAGGAAAAGGAACACGGCTGTTGTAAGACATCTGAGTCAGATAAGGCTCCAAATAGCCGTTGTTTGCGTGCAAACTAACCGTTGAAGAAATCCCACCAGCGGGGGTTGGGTTCTCCGTGGTCGCGCTTGTAAGCAAGTATTGTTCTCGATACGTATTTCGACAACTAAGTTGCCATCTTCGGGAGAGAAGAATAACTGAAATTATTTTATTTACGTTATTCTTCTCTCCCGAAGATGGCAACTTAGTTGTCGAAATACGTATCGAGAACAATACTTGCTTACAAGCGCGACCACGGAGAACCCAACCCCCGCTGGTGGGATTTCTTCAACGGTTAGTTTGCACGCAAACAACGGCTATTTGGAGCCTTATCTGACTCAGATGTTAAAATATTAAGACCGGTATTATAATATACAGTTAGCATGGAGTTAAAGGGAACTTCATGCCAATCCATAATATATTTAGGAGATTAAGTATAATTTACTTTTTAACAAGCCATTATAAATTCAGGCCATAAAGATAAGATTGGTTAAACTCCATGTTAATGGTATATTATAATACTGGGCTTTAAAGCGTTAAAAGCATATACTTTTTAATGCCAGTAACAGCTTCATTTTCAATATTATAACGTTTAATGAATATCCCAAGGAAGAATGGGCTTGAAAAAAGTCTGACGGGACCGGGAATCGAACCCGGGTCTCCTAATTGCCGGTCGGGTGCTCTGTCCGTTGAGCTATCTTTTTTTTTAACAGAGTCATAATATCCCCCTCCACGGAAATCTTTAGTAAAAGGCGAAAGATTTATGCGAATGAAGGGAGATAAGACTATCCCTACTAAAGGGAGATAAGAATACTTCAATGAAGCTAGACCGCGAACGATGCTGCCATGCGGACGAACTCGCAAAGTCCTTGCCCACAAAGTATCCCGAATGGCTTGGAGTAATCTTCTGCCGGGATAGCTCAACACACCATCTTGCGCACCCAGTCATCCTCACCCATTTTCGTTTAATGAATAATTTTGCAAAGTAGTATTTGCATACATAATCACTAAAAGCTAGGTCATGTCCAATGCAACCTTCTTAAATTGTAAAATTCCGTTTTGTTAATATCCGTGTTGTTGTTAATGAATGGGCATGCGATGAAATACAGAAATAATGACCGGAAGAAACTCTAAGATTAATAAATAATTAACTTTTAAACTAGTATCAATTAAGCCAAAATGCATTGAGTATTCTGTTTGATGATAAATAGTAAGCATGATGTGCAAGAGCTCTGCTATCTGCAAACGATAAGAGGCCAAAGAATGTAATATGTTACGCATTACTAATTTGTATTGCTGTATTATTTCTTCTCCTAAGATCACCATTTTGGTGGTTACATTTCTTCACAGCTAAAAGTATATAGTTACAGGTATTTCGAGAATCCCAGGTAGATTCCACAATGAAAAAAGAAGATAAGCGAGCGTCATATTGCCCTTCCTTCCTTGTGCTGCTTCTTCTTTTATCACTTCTGTAAAAATGCGTGGAATCTCTTTTACCTGTATCGTTTTTCATCCCTTTTTTTTGCCGCCCCATCATTCTATACCATCAGTCTCTACCCCAATGTCATTCAATCGACCTGTTGGATTCCCACGTGGGATATATTCTGAACTATCGTCTCTCTACGGACATTTCCATTGAAAGTCATCTATTTATACTGCCTTCTAACAGATGGTGGGGCTGGTTCCATGCAGGATTCCAACTCCAACGTCATCCAGTGGTCGAATTTGCAAGCAAAATGGTAGACGCGGACTTCCGCTGCTTTTATTCCATCTGCCTTCAGATCCATAATGTAGAATCAAAATCGCATGGCTTTGCGGTTGCCCAATTCGCACGATCCTCATATCCCCTCACTCCCTAATGGAATGTTCCATATTTCCGCAATGTAATAAACATCTGCCTCGAAAACTGGCTTCATCTCTATTTCTAGACCTCCTCTGCTTATATTGACTTCAGTTTGGTGAGTTCCTCCAGCCATCCTCGTCTCGATTACTTTCTTCTACTCTATGTTTGTTCATGTTTTTCTCCCGTGACGAATATTCCCTTCAGTCCCCTTTCTCTTTCTTCCCCGCTCTGGCGAAATAAACTTCCACAAAACTTCTCTCGCCGCAATATTTTCGCTATGGAACCACCCATTCTCCTATTTTTCATTTTATCTTTCTCTCCGTTTTTACGACTGGGATCTCTCCCGAACGCAATACTTTTCAACTCTTTCTTTTCTCTCATATTTGTCTCCCGAGCTTCAAATCTTTCTCGGGCTATTCCGTTAAATTCATTTACTTTCCTCAGTTCTTCGTGGTCCCACGGGTCATCCTCTGTGGCGGTGATGATCTTCGATGTCAGTTTTCATTGGTTTGTATTCTAGTGCACATTAACTCAAACTCTCTACCACATTTTTAGTCTTCGATATTATTCTCCCATCTGGGAATATTTCGAAAACATTTAATAGGAAGACGCTTTAAAAATTGGTACTTTTTCCACACAATTATTTATTAAACAAATGATAACCCACGACCGGTTTCGACGATTTATCACCATCAATTTAAGGTCACAAATTTAAGATATTTCATTTATTAATTTCTTTGACTATTATTTATCGTTTTTTTTCTCTTTTGACTTTTCTTTTTCTCGCATATGTGATATTGCTACAACTTTCTTGTTTTAATTATCGAACGATACTTATCTTTACCTCTTCCTAGTAGCTTAAGTATTTGCAAATAATTGTCATTGTGTAATTTGCATTAACCTTTTTATATGAATGTCTCTCAGATGTTTCTTATTGGAACCATCGATTAATTTTGAGCTTTTAGTGAATGTTTGTGACTATGAAAAGTGTCGTCATTATTTATTCTTATTTTGCGTACGTTTTATGATACGTATTTTATTATCCCCCGCATTTAATTGACATCTCATTGAATTTAACTGAGGTTTACTTAGTTTTATTGGTAGTATATATTAATCTTGAGTTTCTCATTTGTACCATTCTTTTATTTCTAGGTCATTAAAAAGGTATCTGTTTTAAGATCTTTTAGTTATTGCTCGGGCTTCCGGATACCCAAGTAGGCCGCTCGTTCGCCTTAGGTGAAAGCGCTTCCATTCGCGAGTTTGATTACCAGTGGGGGCATTATATATATGAAACGACCTTAGTTTTCGAATAAATTTCAAAACTTCTACCTTTACTACTACTAGTTATTACTCTCATCAGCTTTATGTAGATTTTTCACAACCCCTTCTTTTTGGAGGTTTTTCTGCTACGGACACTTTCTTCACTTAGGATTATTATCCACAACTACATTTTTCCTATTTTCTAACTATTTAAATTACCTTTTGTTAGTTTGTACTAATTACTTTGACGAATTATTAAATGGAAGAGTATACTTTAAAGTCTCAATATCGCCCAAACTAAAGATGTTATTCATTTATGGTCAGTAAATTCTTTTAACATTCACAGATATTGGCGATGTTTTGCGGAAATAGGCGACGACTAATGATGGCGATCATTCGCTGAAACCTAATCGTGTCTGTGTTAAAATCCTGTGAATACGAAATAGGAAATCTAAAGCAATCAGGGTGTCCAGACAAAGAATGTGCCATTTAGATAGCTTCGTGGTTCTAATAAAGCTGGAAAATTATCTTCCTATCTCTATAATCTACTTTAACATCTCTAAAAAAAGTGTGCCAATCGATAAGTAAATTCTAAGTGGAAGCAAAAATCTCTAAAGGTGTTCGACAATGTTGCAGCCTTTCCCCAATATTTTTCAACTTATACATGGAGAAAGCAGTGATGGAATTTTCAGAAAATTATAAGAATGGATTGAAAGTGAATGGTAAACTCTACACAATCATCGGATTTACAGACGATTTAGCTTTTTTAGCAAAAGGTGACATTGACCTACCGGAAACATTAGACGAAATTAATCAAATTTTTAAAAATAAGTGAGACATGAAAATCAATAGGAACAAAACCATAATAATGAAATGCGCAAGAGATGGACCACAGGAAGCCGAGGTATATTTGGAAGGAGAAAAAGTTTTGCAAGTCGCTGCTCTTAAATATCTTGGTTGTTGTATTACATCTGATGGAAGATGCACGGCGGATGTTACAAGCAGGGTAGCACAAGCAAAAGCAGCTTTTTTCAAGAAGAAATCTCTCTTGGTATAAAAAATGTATCACTATAAACTCGTAAGGAATTTGTTAAAAGCTACGTATGGAGTGTGTACACATTCAGCTCAGAAACATGGAATTTAAGAAAGGCAGAAAAAGTACGTTGAAAGCATTTGAAATGTGGTGCTGGAGAAGAGTCGTAAAAACACTTTGGATAGAGAGAGTTACCAACCACGAGGTTCTGGAAAGAATTGGAGAAGAACAAACACTGGCAAGCTCAGTCTCAAAAAAAGTCTCGGACAACTCTTGAGACATTCGTGTTACATCACTACCTTGATGGGAGTTATTGTGGAAGGACGAGTCGGAAGAAGAAGACCAAGACAGGAATACCTGGACGAAATGATAGCAGGGAGGAGATACTCTGTAATCAAGAGAGCCTTCCGAAAGAAAAAATTGAATGCCCATCAAACTTAGGGCTGAGGAGAAGAAGAAAAACGAGGAGTGTATTTGGAGATGTGTATGAGTGGAAAATTAGTGGAGACATAATATAGGTGATTAACATACGCAGGCTGAAAGGAAACCTCCGTAATATGTTTCCTAGAGATTTGTTTCTGTGGTTTGGACGTTTGGAGAGAACGGATGAAAAATGAGTGCCAGACATAAAGTATTTGATGGTGGTATTTTGCCAGAACGGAGTAAAATGCAGGATCAACTACTTTATAATAAATAAAAAACGTTGAAGTGAAGAGAAAATCGTGCTCTACGTGTACCTAAATAACCTACAAGGTATTTATGTAGATGTAAACAAATAACGCAACAAAAGTATTTGTTTTCACTAATACTATTTACATATGAATACTATAGTATCGTTAGAAAAAGAAAAACGAATTTCTTGTCGGGTTTATTCTTAAATATATCTGCTGGGAGCATCCTTTATACAATTCTCTCATATCTACCTTATAAATTGAGGTTATTTTGACTCATTTGATGAGCATATACATATTTAAACGATTCATTACGCAAAATAAGTGCGGGAAATTTTTACGTCTACATATAGATGAATACTCTGCAAGCCGCCTTTCGGCGAGTGGCAGGGGTTGTTAACACCAAGCGTTCGAATTACCTCTTAAGCTTATTATTATCTCATATCGTTCGCGGGAAGAACGAGTCCCTAAAACGACTCGTCCTCGCATCTATTCCAATTATTTTGTTCTCATTGTCAGATCGGTCGAAGTAACAGGGGGTTCGCGTAATAACGATTGCGTCTTTTGCAAATGTACTTTCTCTGATTTTATCAAGCAGTCGCGACCTAGCTTCTAATCTCCATCATTTCAAGGCTTCCCAACCTACGTCTGAGAGCATTTACATAACGCTTGCTATTTATCGTAGTACTTTTTGAGAAATCGTATTGCCTTGCCGTGCACTCTCTCAAGTTCTTGAGTTCACGTTTCATCCGATGAATCCCCTATACTCGCGGCATATTCCATAACAGGCCTGACCAAGGTGAAATAACTTCGCTTTCTAACGTTTTCCATCGCGTCTACCTACAATTCGCTTCATAAAACCTAGGTTTTTAATTGCTTTTCAACAGATTTATCGTATATGTGTGCTCCAGTTTAAGTTATTTGTAAGAGTGATTCCGAGATATTCGACTGAGTCAACTACATTTATATTTATTCCACAATTTTTAATTTTTCACGGGTAGTTTCGAGGCAATTTTTTACATTCACTTAATATCTAAGTTGCCATTTTTCGCATCACTTTTAAACATGAGCTAACTCGTTTGATAGTGAAATACTATTTTCATCGCTTGATATTTCTGTATATATTACCGAATAATCCTCTAACTCCATCAAATTGCTATAAATCGCGTCGCTCAGGTCATTGATATATATCAGGAAGAGTAGAGGTCGGATTACGCTGCCTTGAGGTAAATGATACATTAAGAACGCTTACTCACACTCGGATACTTTAAGGACGGTGTACGGAATTACGCACGAATGAGTCAGAAACGAAAGAAGTACGAAGACAGAAGAGAGTTGAAGCGTAGTGTAAAATAAAGTTGTCATCAGTTTGCTTAGGGTAACGGCGTAAACTACGTGTAATTTTCACATGTACCCGTTAATATATTAATGCCTTTTGTGTATGTTTGATAGGATTCTTTCATTTCAGTGAATTTTCATTTATTTTATCTGACTAATGATATGTGAACATTTGTAAGTGAGAATTTTTCTTTAATATGCTGATTTCTTTAAAAGAAAGAAAGCAATATTTCCAAAAATATGTCAGTTTTACAAAAATTAAATGGACATAATATTATAAACGCATATATACCGTTAATAATCTCTTATAGATTCTATTGAACCTGTAGTTTCCGCACTCAAAAACTGAAGCTGGCCTGTGTCTTCTAAAAAGTTCTGGTGGGTAGTTCTTTAATAAATGTTTTTATGCATTCCTGTCATTAGCATATTGATGAATTGAATCTCTTTATTAATAATGTTTCATGGATCGAATATTAAGCCATAAGTATTAAAAGTTAAAAATATTAATAATTCAGGTTCTTTAACCACAATCATTTTTTCTAAGATTAAAACATCTGAAACTCGGCTTCCTTTCCTTTCCTATTTTTTAGTATGATTTTTTCTTGCTGTTTTTCTCTTTTTACTCCGCTAATCCGTTTTCCACTTAATCCGATCTCGAAGAATGGGGTTTATATATTTTCTTTGTTTACTTGGGGGAAATGAGCAAAACATCCTCTTCTTTTCCATAATGCATTCCCACTTTGATTTTAAGGAAATTAAACACGGAACATAAATGTGTTCTCTTAATTTCCTATTTTAGCTAATGGATGTACCTTCGAAGCGTAGAAAAAGAACATTTCTCGAGAACTTTCAGGATGTATTTTTTGTTCGTTTTTTCCAAAGCGGTCAATATTGCTCGGGAAAATAAACAAGAGAGAGATCTCCGACTCGAATTAATCGATTCCGTATTTTCGAAGAGCGTAAGATAATGCTTCAATGTTAGGCAGAGAACTAAGGGGAACGTTGGACTTCGGAACGGTGGAACAGAAACAGCTGCGGGAGGAAATGAGAAAAAGGCTTGTGAAAGAGTGATTGGAGAGGATGTGGCTGTTATCCGTTGGAAAGCAGAGCACAGGAGAAATGGTGGCGCGTTAACGAAGTGGTTTCCTTCCACGAACGCCTCATGGACCGGAGAAGAGAGTGGAAAAAACAATTGCGGTAGGAATGGCAATGGTTTCGGGAGAGCTACAATGGAATTAGAAGGAAACAAAATGTGATGAAGAGAAAGGTTCATAGGAAGGAAATTTGCAATTAAGTGGTAGAGTTTTTCCTGAAGTTGTTAGCCTGAAACCGGCGCCGAAGAATTGCTGTGGGGAAAACCAAGCGGTCAGCGAATCCTCAAGATCGATAGTCATTTGTTGAAGGCACTTTGTTGGGTAGCGTGGGAGTAAGAGGCGGGGGTTCTTCGGAAGGGGTTTAGGCGAAGGATTTACTGCTTAGAGGTCGGACATGTGGAGGAATTAAAGCGAATGGAGGTCTGCGGCGAGAGCCAAGGAGAGGAGAGGAGCTAAACGACTTCTGGTGACTCTGTCTGCAATCTCTGCACCGCAGGAAGACTTCAGATATATGGGGAAATATCTCCGGCTCGGATGTGCTATTTTATCCCCCAAATCGTGAGCTTTTAGGGTTTGCCGAAGCTGTGATATACAGTTTTTCTTGGTGGGAAAAATGAGCACCATTTGATGATTTTGACGTAGCTTTAAATGTTTCAGGTCCGAGTGTCTCGAAACCTTTTAAGGTTACAACTATATTAACGCAAGTAAATGAGACAAAACTTCTGAATTAAGGTATTATTATTTTCATCGAAAAATTTTAACGGCACTAAAATGACTTTACCGTGATGAATGAGATGCCTTGAGGTATATTCTTATCGTCAGGCGATGGATACTTACTTCGACCCATGCAATTTATTTATAATAAGATAAGATTTAATTATAATAAAAGATAAGATTTATTTATATAAAAGATTAAGATTTATTTATAAGATATATTTATAATAAAATGAAGGTATCCAACTTCTTTCTTATGGATGATAAATATTGAAATTAAAATCATTAAAGTCATTAAAATCCAGTCAGGTTTACGACCTAAATTTTAGGTAGCATTGAATTTTATATAATAGCATGAAAGTTTTTGCACTTAATCAACCGGAAGTACATTATATAATTGAGAGAAACGCTCGAAACTAGTTAGGTAGTTGTTATCTACTATAAAAAATTAGGTTTTTTTATAGTAGATAACAACTACCTAACTAGTTTCGAGGTGAGCGTTCAGTTAAGATTTTGGTTTTATAAATGGTATAAAATCTCCATCTGTCTCCATCTTGTCTGTTCGAGGAGTTAAATTATTTGTGATTAAGAAACTTCATCATCTAGGAGTTTCTTTTCAAGAATCTTTTTAACGAGGAGCTCCCGATTTCCGAGTAAATATGGATCCTTAATGGAGTTTCTTCCCAGAGGACCTATTTCAATTATAAGGGAAGTTAATGCGCTTCGGAAACGGGATTCGACAGAAGCTCGTTGGCAAAACTTTGTTTCTTATTTTTAAAACGTACTCCTGTACTTTGCTGGGGAGATGAAAACTAGATGAAAGGCCCCCAACCTTAAAGTTTGCCTAATTTTCACAATTTGATAGCATCAAATGAAATTTCGCCTCCATTATTATCTTTTTTGGTATCCCTTCTCTCTGAGGTAAAATTAAAGTGGTAAATGGAGGATTGATTTTGATTTACATCAATGCGCTAGTATTCTCATTGTGTTAAACAGTTAGTGAATACTGAAACGGGGAAATATTTCTGGGTCATTCAAATATTCGTATGACAGTTAATCGCGGAGAAATTTTCATTAATATGTTTAATTTTATGGTGATACTGTTGGTTAGACTTATGCGTGTGCTCAAAGGAAGACACGTTTGATTCCGGAGTTGAATCACATGTTCGGTGTATACATGCGTCATACGTTATCCTACAGGATAGTATAAATTCAGTCTCCTACGTTCATCAATCAGTGATCGCGAGTTACAGCAGAAATGATCATGCTAGGAATTGATGGCACCATACGCAGTGGACATTGAATAAGCCAGTGGGGGTATTAATAACCTCAAACGGCGGCACACTTTCTTACAGTGTGCACCGTTAGTGAGAGATTTATTGAGAGAAGTTACTTTTCCTTATTGTGTGTGTGACTGATAGTTTCCTCCATACTCAATTAATGAATCTTGACTATGATTTCGTAATTGTATTTGTATCTTTTTGTGATTGTGTTATGTTAGGGTTTTTATTGTACGACCACGACTGAGGTTTACGGTTGTCATCTGGAGCCGGTTCGAAATTGTAGCCTCTCTACTAATAAAAATCATAATCTAACCGGAGCCGCGCCGTCCTATGGGTGCAAGAGGTGCATCGCACCCGACCCATCGCATCGCGGTGGCATCTAAAGGGCGACAAGAGAAGGTAGCCCAAGCATTATTCTATTTACAGGAACATTATTTGTTCTTTTCTGTGTCGAAACACGATTTGTATAGCAGAGATTATGATGTGAAATTAAAGATTGGCGAACGTTTAGAGAAATCTATTATGTTTGACTCAAGACGAGAAAGGGATATCTGTGCAGTTGATTTAATCGAAGAATTGGAATCAATGAAAGATTTTCCGGTATCAAGAATAAATCCTCTTCAGGTTTTGGAATTTTTATTTTCTAGAGATTTGATTGGAGTATTTCCTAATTTGCAAAAGGCTTTGGTTTTTTTCAGGAAGCTGTTGCTGCTTACATACACAAATGTAATGTCAACTATTAACCTATAATGACCATTCACTACGTTAACATACGGAATATGCATAATTGATGTTACTGATGTTTTTAACCAAAGTAAGCTGGGAAACTAAGTCATAAAACAATGGTTTTTCAAAGCCTTTCAAAGTCAAAACTTTACCAGCTAATCAGAGTATGTATGAATTTGGTATTTAATGTTAAGGGGCGGCAAATTATGCTCGCACCCGTGAGGCAGATGGGCAGGGCGCGGGTCTGAATCTAACTATCCTTGGAAGGAAAAATGATTATTTTTGAATGCATATAAGTTGATTTAATTATAAGGCCTCTTGAAAATCTGACTTAATTATTGAAGGCTTAAAACTATTAAATAGTTAATAATTAGGGTATCCTACTCAAAGGATGCGCCTTCTCACTTCCTTGCCCACGCTTGTTATTTGCCCACATATCTCAAAGAGCTCCGGGTTAAAATATTTGTCCTCCCAGAATTAATCGCTAACCTTACTCGGGCATATACTTATGCATTCCGCAGAGCCCAATATTAATGGATAATTTGTAAACTTATGGAAGATGAAGTTAGGAGACGGAGAAAAAAAAAATATTAATATGTCAAGTTTGATGTCTTCAAGCCTATGAGTTGTAACCGGAGTTTAATTGCATTACTAATTACTCTCCCTTAAATAAAGTCTGTATAATTTAAAAAGGTTGATTGCGGATTATCACTATTGACGCATTCAGAAGTTAAAACAAACTAAACGAAAATTTTAATCTTTATTTTACCCACGGGGGAACATGAATATTCATGAGTTCCATCACACGCCTAGTGAGTTATTGATGATGGAAATCTTTTCTAAAAAGGTGAAAGGAAATGGACAACAGTGACATAAGATTGAATGTGCAGTGAGCATACAATTGCCTGTCACATGAAAGCGTGACGTAGATAACTTCATTATCCGTTTCGCGCGAGAAGGAAATATAGCGTTGATGAAGATTCATAATCAATGGGATGTCGGATGGAATTATCAGGTGGCACGAATTGTTAGGCATGAATTGGAACTGAAATTTTATCTGCACTTTTCTGAGTATGACTTTCATTCATTTACCCAACGTAATCTTAATTTTCGTTGATATTTTCACGTGGTTGAACCTTATTCACTAAAAAATTTACATTTAGGACACTATGAAGAATATTATCATCAACAGTACGCAAGAATGTGCAGTTTTAGGTATACCAGAAATTTTATTTTCTAAATTAAGTCATTACTACAACATCAGCTAAGTCTTTCTGTTATAAGTAAAATATATTATTTAATTTTAACTTAGAAAAGAAAACGCTGATAAATAAATTATTTATAGTTAATTTATATTATTTTTAACTTTGAGACGAGGAAACGTTTATATGGACATTGTAAAAGACAAATAGGGTGTTGTAAGTTACGGATGTACTAATTTATTTTAAGAGAAAAAATAAAATTTTCCATTGTATTGAATTTAGTAATCCCTTTACCTTTATAGCAACAATATAAGTATGGACTAATTATAATTTAAAATTAAATAAATAATAATTTAATTATATACCTACATTTAAATTATGTCTCATGAATTCCTCAATTTGCTAATCAACCCAAGTGCAGAAAGTAAGCATCCGTTAATGTTTGCGTTATGTATATTGACCAGAAATTCCCTCAAGTTAACTTTATTAATGGACAACTGGAAGTAAACGTCAGAATTCTAGTAATTGGCAACACAAGGACACTACATCTGTTAATTATGGGAAAATTATGACAAGATCCTGGGGTCAAATTACACTTATTCGTGGTCTGCTTTACAAAAACTTTACTGAATAATATAGGAAAGTCGTTGCAGTACCGATTTTTATATCGGAAGGTAACGGTTGTTATGGTTGTTCTACTCAAGATTCCTTGTGTTAATGAAACAGGACTTTCCGTATACGGTTGTCTTGATTATTCTGTCGAGATTCCTTTGTTGTTGTATACTTTCCGAATACGAGTATTTAGTGGGATGTAAGTCTTTCGACACATGATACACGAGTAAAAAGTTTTAATAAAAATGTCACGGGATATTTGTTTATTTGTAGCAAGGTACTATTAGGAGATCCTTTTAAGTGAATGAACTAGTGTACCAATTAGTTAATGGCCAATTTAATAATTCCAGTTTCAAAGGGTTAATCTGTACGAGTCGTAATATAACCAGAAAACTTCTTACGAAAGACAATGTTTTTTTGACCGCGGTGGTGGGGTTAGTTGGTAGCGCTCCGACTAAGTCCCGGCTAATCATATTTTTCCTGGTTATAAAATGGTTGTGTTTAATAATAATTTTTATTATATTATTATTATAGAAGGATGAATGCTCTTGGGGTTTTCCTTTTTCTATTACAGAAATTATTGCTATGATTTAGTTAAGAGCAAGCCTGAAAATTTTGTAAGAATGATTTTAACAATATTTTTTTTGTTTTTTTTTTTGTGAATTTTAAATTTGTTGTGAATTTTTTTTCAGAAATAGTAAATACCAATGTAGATTAATATACTAGGTTAGGTGTAGGAGAGGCCCACTCGAGCCTAACCTTGCCTTTAAAAGGATTAATAATAATAATAATTCCGAGCATTAATATCTTACTTATTTCCATATATTATCATCCCAAAATGTCTTCCCGACTCATATTATTTCCCGCCCAGAGTATTTCCATATTTATTTCGCCCGTCATTAAGTATTACACAGCTTCTGTTTAGTTTCTTCGCTATCCCATTTTCTCAACCCATTTCCTTTCGACGCCTAAACACTAAAGCCTACTTCCCGTCTCAAGACCGCTCTCCTTCCATTCTCAATTCCCTCCAAGCATTTTCTCTCTCGCCTCATTGCCTACTTTGCCTTCAACGCGTAGTCGAAAACCTTTTACCTCCTTTTCCCATTACCGCGTTCCTCCTTCTTACCTATTCCCTCCCCTTCATCTCTCTTAAATTTCTCTGTCCACCTCCTAGAATCCTTTCTTTATAGGGAATACTTCCACGGAATGAAATGTCCGTTCGCCCTTTCTCATTTTTTTCCGCTTCCGACCCTCTTTTTATCGCGTGCCTTTTAATTTTCTTTGTTTCTTTGATTACCCGCTTCCTGATGCCTCTTTCGCTCCTCGCTGTTATTTCTGTTGTCTCGATTTTTATTCTGTATTCTATCCGAAGCCCTCGTCACATCCAGAGATTCTCCTACTTAATCGTCTTCTTTTCATTTCAGCTCTCGCCCGGATTTTTCTGTTCTCATTCTTTCCTGGATTTATTTTTGTCATATTCTCGAACTTGGAAAAATGTAATTATCAGGCCTCATTCAGAAGATATTAGGTTCACATATTGTCCCGAAAAAATAAGGAACGGAAGAAAAGAATGAGGAAGAACTTCGTTACATCATCAGCTGCGACTCTTTTGTGTGGGCCCATCTGTGAAAAATCAATCGCATATTTGTTTTGAAGAATCTCTCTAAAAATGTCGATGTGTTAACTTTCTCAAATGACGTGTATTATTCTCAATAATGATTCGTTCTCATATTGCAGTTTTGATTGTGCATAATGAATAAAGGATTCTAACTGTTAAGGTCTATACCTTGGTAATAATATATGGGACAAGTAAATCATGAGCATGACTAATTAAAAAATTGATGAAATGCTGCCTTGTCTTTGAAGGTTTTAAGAAAGTTAATAGAACCATTAAATCTAGTGATGGTCTGAAAATCTGGTCTATAGATATTGTCTGAAATACAAAAAATCGGTCATAAATTTAGTAAATATAAATGTTTAGAAATTCGTAAATGAAAATTTCTTTTAGATTTACTATGGTGTACTATCAAAACATACTTTTCAAATTCCACCGTGAAGCATTTTAATGACAATTCGTTGAAAACTCAATCACGTAGACCTGATGTCGAAATTTTTCAAGAGCTAGCAAATATACATACCTCGTTTGATTGGAAATCATGTTCTAAGTTTTTGATAGTTTAAGGCGATTTGAAGTTATTTCTCGACATCTATTTCTTATCTCTAATTTAAGAAACGCTCCCCTCAAAGCTTTCCTCTTGCGTCTTTCCTCCTACGTGAAAGCACGAAACTGATTGACCGGAGCTAAATATTTGAAGGGATTCGGCGGAGCTAACCACAGCGGATATGATTGGTTTTCTTCGATTTCATAAGATAGATTTTTTTTCTAATTTCCTCGACTAAAGACCAGAAACGAATTATGGAAGAAATGAGAGACGTGTTGGTAAACATCTTCGAGCCTACTGCAAAAGAAATTCTGGATACCTGGTTGGCTAGATCGTCTCCGTGTCCTTAAAAAATTAATGATCGTTTTTCTGTTTTCTGTTCACGTTCTTGATCGGAGATCCTCAGTCATTACCTATGTCACATTTGTCTTATTCCCTTCATATGATACTATTCCTCAAGAAGCTTGCCCAAGTTAATCATTCCCACACCCCCGCCTTTTTCTTCCGAACTATTCCTTTCGGCCACCCTATTAAATCTCCCCCCTTCAATTTCCCCGCTTCTAATCCGTATCCCTGACGCATACCTTCTTCCTGTGCCTCCCCTTCCGCCCCAAGGAATCTCAAATTCCTTCCGCAGGGATTTCCATTTTTTTTAATGTACATATCAATTTGCTCTGCATTTATTTTCCAATCGAGACGGTTCGATGATATATGCCTCTCCGATAAAATTGCGAATTTTTAAACATTTTTTAAGGTACGATTTTTTACTTCCCCTGCTGATGTTTATTGAGCAATATATCATTAGAAAGTTATTTGAATCCCCAAAAGTTGGACGATGTATCGTTTTTATATTCGTCATAAATATCAAACTGAATGATGAGTAATAAGAATTACATCCGACCCTCCATAATAGTAGTGTATGCAGGCAAAGGAATAATAATTATCTTCAATCACAATTCTTTAGGAAGGAATTAATCTAAGTCAAGCATTCTACACTTGAGTACATTAGTCCTTCAAACTGACCATTTTAGAATTTCAACCATATGCAAGCCATAATTTAAGTTGTATTATTTCCTATTTGTCGCTTTATCGGAGAGTGTGATTTCAGCGCATCGTCATATATTTCAAATCTAAAACTGATGACTGTAATCTTAAAATAAAATGAAACTTATCTGACCTGGTGGATATATTTACGAAATATATCCATATTATTGTAATATTTGGTTCTTTTTTGAATTTTTAACATTCGAAGGATTCTTTATTTCAATTAAATCCAGAAATACTTTGGCTCAATTTGCACGTTATCTAAACTTGGGCATATCGTAATAAACATCCGAATAAGAACATCTTATTTGTCGCCGCATTCCCTTCTTCAGACTTATTCTCCTCCGGGAGATAAATGGGTAATATTTTCATGCGACGAGTATAAAATAAAATCGAACAAAAGTATCGGATAATTCATTCTCGCGGAAGAGAAAATCGTCATCTTTAGGGATAAGGATCGGAACACCGGAAAATAAAACGTTCGTTTCGATTCCTATAAACCCAATAATTCACCCCCAAAATTCTCATTTCCATCTTTTTTACCCTCCTTTGTATTCCTCATTCTTTCCTTATCCCGGTAATTTATTCGTCCCACAACCCCCATTCATTCAGAAACTCTCTCTTCCTTATTTTGGTCCCAATCTCGCCCTTTCCCTCTACACTGCAAGGCCGCGCTTCACATTCCAACTCTTTTTCCCCTGCAGTTCGTCCCTTGTATCCCCCTTCCATATCAAAGCATGATGCTCTCTCTTTCCCCTTGCTCCTACCCTCTGTCTTTCCCAATCTCTCTTCCTTTGTTCTCTGAGATACTTTTTCACAGCCATTCGTCGCATTTCATATAACCTATGATGACATATACGTGCCGTTTACTCTTTAATACGTAGTATATAGTAGTATTGTTAAAAGTGCTTCGACTGCTAAGGTCATTTCGCACGTAGGCCCCCACCGGGAATCGAACCCGGGACCGCTTTCATTGAAGTCGAACGCGTTGCCCACTTGGCTATCCGGGAGCCCACTCTTTAATAAGATCTATTTAGTATACAAAGGTATCTCCATCTGTTTTTGTTATATACATTGTTCTTGTTTTGCTTTTCAGATCTCTTTAAACTGCCTTCTTAAATTTAGCTAACTATCTGTAGGTTTCGCAGGTTTTTCACACCCCCCTTCTTGTGGGCGTATTCCTGCTGTGGTGTATTTTTTCCTAAGCGCAAACTTAAGTTTTTAAACCCACTAAGTAGTTTTCTTCCTTCCTCTTTCTTTCATACTCTGTATGACGAAGGGTTAGATGTAAGAAGAGATTGTCTAGTCTCAATCTCGCACTAATAAAGACGTTTATTATTATTACTCTGGGATGTTCCTGTATTATAGATTGCTCGCTTTTTTCGAGCATTGCGTCCCATCGTTATCGCCAGCAATTCAGTCCCTTTAAATCTTAATGTACCAACTAAGTTGCTCACTAAGACTTCACGGTTGTACCTGAATTGTATTGTTTAGTGATTAGTTTATATTGTGCGAGGTAACACCAGAGAGTTACCGAAATTAGAATTACGAGCGTAAGCTGATGCAGATACTGCCAAATGTAGCCAGATGGAGTTGTGTACATTCTTTGCGAGTCAGTATTACAAGAGGCTTCATTATAAATGCATGCGTTCATTGTTAGTTAACTGCTTTTCAGTGTTGTATTTTATGTCTACGATTCGGTAAGGCGTATCTACATCTAAATAAATACCCTGAAAGCCGCCTTCCGGCGTGTGGCAGGGGGTGTAAGCACCAAGAGTAGAATTACCTCTTTAATTTATTGTTATCGCGTATCGTTCGCGGAAAAAATGAGTCCCTAAAGCGACTTGTCCTCGCATCTATTTCTCATATTTTTCGCTCACTGTCGGATCGGCAAAAGTAGCAGGGGGGTCGCATAATACCAATTACGTCTTCCGAAAATGTACTTCCTCTGAATTTATCTAACAATCGCAGCCTAGCTTCTAATCTTCTTTCTTTCAAGGATTCCCAACCTGCGTCTGAGAGCATTTGTGTTACGCTTGCTTCTCTATAGTAGCACTTTTTAACAAAACGTATCGCCTTACGCTACACTTTCTCGAGTTCGCGAGCGTTCGTTTCATCCGCTGGGTCCCATATACTCGCCGCATATTCCAGATGGTGCCTAACTAACGTGAATAGCATGATTAAAATTAATCTTGGTACCTAAGCGATATTTGGTGGAACTCCATCTTCAAAATAACATACGAGATCTGACCTTTGTGGATCGGTACAAATCAAATCATTGTATGCTATCATGAAGGAGTATGACGTTTGACTACACAATTGCCACCTGGACTATGAGTCTGATTCTAACTCCTTGGCTTAATAATAATAAACTTTACTACTACATTAGATTCCCCAGCTGTGCGTGGGCATTGTCTTGCTCTAATTTGAGCCTTTTCCAGGCTAGAGTTAAGATTCATGAAATCACATTACAACCATTCACGAAACCCCTTGTTGAACTAGCGGTGAAAATCTTTGGCATTCAGGAGGGAACTGCTTCACGTTTAGGACGTAAGAACTTCTGCTTAAGACTCGTATCAAACTTCGAAACTCTCGAGCCCGTTTCTCCTCTGCAGCGGTTGGACCTTTCTCCTAAGGATAAGATAAAATTACCATCTCCAAAATTCCAAGATTCTTTCAACTAATACTTTTTTGAAGTATTGAAGTAACTGTCCGAAAATAGAGCAAAAATGTCTTCGTGTTGATTACTTGCAGCGTGCTTGTACTCCATTTTCACCTTCGTTCCTAGGGATAAGATAAAATTACCATCTCCAAAATTCCAAGATTCTTTCAACTAATACTTTTATTAACCTTTTTGAAGTATTGAAGTAACCGTCCGAAAATAGAGCAAAAATGTCTTCGTGTTGATTACTTGCAGCGTGCTTGTACTCCATTTTCACCCTCGTTCTTTCCTTCCTTTCCACCTTTCTTTCGCCATCTCTCTCGGCCTTTTCTTCTCCATAGGAGATTCTTTTTCAACGCAAATACGGCTATTTTATTTTTTCTTCAATTTCTGCATCGAAAAGGTTCCCCCCTAACTAGCATGAGAACAAAGGGGCAGCAAAGGGGTCATTCGGAGATTGAGTGCTGCCGAGGTGGAACGGAATGAAGGGGTGAAGGAAAGACACGGCCGGGATAAAGGAAAGAAGCAAAGAAAAATGGAGAGAAATTTAACCCCTCTTTCATAGTGACTGCCTTTGCCAACAGCTATGGACAAAAAGAGGATGAATGCCGAATTTATTATCGAGAGCCCGCGGAAGTTTGCGGCGAACCGCGTGTTTTCTCTTTTTTCCTCTTTTCTGAAAATGCTGTCGGAGATAGAATGGGGGAAAAATTCTACTCCATTAAAACAAAATGGTCGCAGATTAATGTGCATAAAGGTAACAGATGGGATGATTCGAGGGTAAGCGGAATCAAAAAGAGAGAGATATTTGTTTTTGGAAATGAGTTAAATCATGCCACGAAAAATTAAAGGCACATATAGATCAAGTCCTTTTTCCTCAGCAAAGATCATTTCTTTGTATGACCAGATGAATGTCCTCTAATTTCTACGTTCATCGTTTAGATCAGAAAAAACTGTACTTATTAGAAATATTTCTATTTACCGCATTTGTTTAAAAGTCATTTCTGTAGTATTAATTAAGCTGAGATCATATATTTGATTCATTGTGTCTGTGCCTTTTAGACTTCAGAAATGTCGATGGAAACTTATGAGTTGATATCTATCGTACAACAGCATTCTTGATAATGATGGTCCGAATTTTACGTTGCTTTCCTGATTTTCATAAGTCAAATTCACCTTTCATGAATTACTTCATATTGAACTACTTGTATTGATTTGCAATTCTAGTATTTTACAATTTATCCTTTAACATATTAAACGAACATTATTCTCTGGGTGTTGTGAGGCTATCATGGTCAAATTTGGAAAAATCAATGGAACTTCAGCTAAAGACAACTAATTGCATTGCCTTCATGAAAAAAATACGTTTTGATTAGATTACTAAAAGAACATTTAATTATTTTTGAGGTTAGTAAGTTGTTTATTCTCAAAATATACAGAAATTCATGAGACGCACTTTTGTTTTTAAATTTGAAATAAAGGCTGCTTATTTTTTTTTACTTTTTTACATTAAGATATTTTTATCCGAATTCTATATACTAGAAAGTCATATCATGAGTCTATGTAAATTAGGTAACATAGAGGTGATAATAAATTTCAGAGAAATGTTTCGGTCGGTCTGAATTTTCCTTGGAATGTCGCAGTTAATCCGCTGCGGGTATTTTATGCTTGTTGGAATATGCCTTATATCTTCTTTGGTGAAACTTGGGAGAATTGTCCCTTGCGATGAGGTGATGATGATGAGAAATGAAAGGGATGATTGCGAGAGTAAGAGGACGAGCCCTCGGTCTGACTTATCCTGGCCGCATATAACCCATGTTGAGTTTTTATGCGTATTTTGGAACTATATAAAATTTAATTGGTATGACCAGGGCTCCCAGTCCCATTGTGGTAGATTTTCACAGCGAGCGATAGGACGAACTGAACTCGACTCCTAGAAAGAGAGAGGAGAGCGAGAGCTTCAGAGAAATATGAATAAATTTTGCTCATTAGTTATGTTGCAAGTAAAGTTTCTCACAAGCCATGTATCCCAAAGTTGTACTTTATTCAACCCATTGTCAATTTCAGTATTTCAGGTCTTAGGTCTTTCAATTCAATCCTTTTTCTCGATAGAATCGAAATAAATAGTCTAATATAGCTATCAAAAGGATTGAATCATGTTTTAATATTAGCAACAAGATTTATTTTGATCTACTATCAATTTTAAATATCGGTATTTTGTCTTTTGGCGAGTAATATCTCAAATATAAGCTGCTTCTCTCTTAAAATTTTCACTACTGCGATTCATTTAAATTTCCTGTGTGAGTATTTGATTCTTTCCTGAATTATTTCAAGTATATTTATTGTAATTTATGTGACATATCCAAAGGACTACTGGCTAAAATGGTATTATTGGAATAGCGCATGCGAACTAGGGAGAAATAGTTTTCCTTCTGTTCCCTGCTAAAAATCGCGCTATTACTTCTTTAAATAAAAATAATTTTTCTGCCCTCATGTTTTCAATGTATTTAATAGAGACTAGTTTTATAAAATAATTCATGAAGAGTTTTTATATATTTTTCTATTTCATCCGCGATGTTTATTAAGAAGATAAGAGCTCGATTCTCCGCAAGTAAAGCCAGAGATGAATGTGTAACATTTCAGACTTGTGTTTTTTGTAACCGCATGGTTACGATTTGCGTCTCAGAAAGAATTTTTTTAGAACTTTAAGCTCATCTTTTTATATGGATACAAAAAGCAGAAGAAAATTTTGTTGGAAACTGTTTTCTTCACAATTATCGAGTAATAAACATTTAAATTCAAATGTAACCAATATGCTCTAGCTTCACTTGGTGGAACGCAATGATGAAATAAATACGAAAGTACTTCGTAGTTTCCACCAGAAATTTTTCATTCGACCGGTGTGGGTATACACACGATATAGACCTGATGATGATTCGCGAGAGTCGAAACCGGTCGATTGAAAAATTTCTTGTGGAAACTACGAAGTACTCTTATATTTATTTCAGTTAAATTTAAAGTTCTTTCCTGGTGGCCCTTCTTTTCATGCAAAACTGAGTGAAGAATAACTCATTTTGCACTCAGAATTTGAGAACAATACATTACAATCCGGACTGAACTTTCACGGTTAATTTTGGAACAATGTTGAAAAAACTGGCGTCACATAAACATATCCTTGAGGGAAATCAAACACTTTTTCTTTATGTAAAACGTTAAATAAATCTTAAAGCTAGATACAAAACCCATTTCAAATTTAAACAACGAAAATAAAAATATTTTCAGAGTAAATTCAATTAAATGACATCGCCCATGCGGGGAAAATGAGGAAATTAACCTGAAACGTAAAGGATCTGTGTAAAGGGCCGGTGAATGAAGTATGGTTTTCAGGAGCTTTCGAGTGAGTGAACTCTTTTATGTGGCTAAATAATTTCCGCTTCGAAAAAAGGCGCACCTTTTTCTCTTTCCCATTCATCTGCTTTCGGAATTCAGTCCGAGGTTAACTCTTTGCCGTCGAAAAATTCATATCCCCAAGTTATTAATAGCTAATGGGTGCGCTCTCGTCTGTGCATTTCGGAAACACGCGGTGTGGGATTTACACAGTGGAACCCAAAATCCTTTCCTCCGCAGCCACTTAGCGTCATAAATTACACAGTGAGATTCAAGTGGGTTGCGCTCATTATAATGTTGTTTATAAAAGTGTGTGTATGCTGGAGGGTTAAAAATCAACCATCCATTTCCCTTTGGGCAAAAAGCTGCCAAATCTTTTATCGCCGTTTTTGGCCTGGAAACTTCCCATCTAAATAACTAAGTTCAGCGTTTGAAATATCTTTTATTTCAACCTTGAACGTCAAATATTATCAAAGAATTTCTGTTTTAAATGGGAATTCTGCTGCAAAATTTTCGTGAGTGTTATTCTAGTGTGAAAATCCTTCCTTACGATAGCGTTATTTTTACAGGAGAAAGTCAAAAGTGAATTTTTAATACTAAGGATGTATTCTCAAACTCGACGTTCCTTTGAAATTTCCAACGAGTTCCCGCGTGGAATGTGATACATAAATTCAAACTTTGAACTTAGTTTTAGCAGCTGAAGAGAAATATGTTTGCGTTTATTTAATTTCTATGGAATGACATTAATTTAATTTTAGGTCGAACGGAAGTAATATACATTTTGTTGGTTTAGCGGAAAAAGTGAAAATTAAATTGAGAGTTTACAACACTTTCTATTCTTGAGGCAACATGGAAATGAAATTCGTCGAATCAATTAATAACACACCACCTAAGGTGCCATTAGAGTGTTTCAGTAGATACTGGCCTGTACTAATTTTTTTTTCTTGGTTGAAGATACGATATTTTTCTCTTTGTCTCATCAATACTGTTAAGAATTAAAATATCAACTCGCAAAACACTGACTCGAAAGGTACATACCAAAAATGTATTCTTTTCTAAAGTATAATAATAATAATATATTAATTAGCTCTACTTGATCAATACATGACATGAAGCAAGTCAATTTGAAATTTCAATGATGAACATAGAAGATGGACATAAGAAGAAAATACAAAGAAAAAACAATTATAGAAAATAAATACAATAATGCAAATAAGGTACAATTATACAAATTAAAATTCACTAACACAGACAAATACAGTTAGACAAATTAAGTTTCCCAAAGGCTGTTTTCATTTAGGAATTCATAAATGCTGTAGTGAGATTTTTCCACTAAGAAATTCTTCAAATATTTTTTTAAAAGAGCTGAAGATTTAGCAACTTTAATATATGCCGGCAGTTTATTATATGTTATGGAGGCTGAGTAATGAGGTCCTTTTAAGGAGAGAATAAGGCTGTGAGTTTGAAGATGAATGTCATCTTTACAGCGGGTATATTTTAAGTCTATCAGGTAATTACGTTAAATATTTTAAGGCGTAATTTGTGCTGCAATCGATACCTACGTCTTAACCTGCATCTTAATATAGAAACATAATTAGTGTTTATTTGAGGATAACGGATTCAGGTGTTCAGCCGGTAAAATATCCAGTGAATATCGCTGACTACATTACGCCCTCCGCCTCTCCGGATTTCCCTATCTTGAGCAGCATTTGGTTTCTCTTGATTGGATCCTTCCTCTCCTCAGGCGGTTTAGTTTATCTGGAGTTCGGCCCTCCTTCCCCGTTGACAACTAATTGCCTGAATCAGAATTCGATGGGTAGGGAATCCCTATGCGAAGGAAGGCATTTCTCCCGATGTCAATTTTGAAGACACGATTTTTCATTCTGTAAGCAAAATTCGAAGTTGACGATAAATCAGCTGTATTTTACTCAGTTAACTTTCAAGACACTCGTTTGAATTTCATCAATTCATTCAAAAATCATGAATAAACCTTAGGTATTATTAAAAGTATATACACAGCAGTTTAGAAGCATTTAAAAGTAACCCGTGGCAATATAGTGTGTTTTGAATTTTGATAGATATCAACTTGAGGAGGAGAAGGAGAAAAAAACAGCCGCCGTTATAATTTCTTCCAGAAAGTGAGGTTTATATGAATGTTCCAGCATCAGAAGTTCCTAGAAACGACCTCCTGTAAGAAAGTGTACCTCGTATAAGTTTTAAGTACATCTTATAATTTAAGTATCAAATATAAATTCTTCCATGAGACAAATTCATGAAGAAAAATGGAATGGGTCTCTACGTTCCTGGTAAAGTGATTATCCACAGCTGAAATTATATCGGTAAATTAAAGTACGTAGTTGGGCAAAAGATTCAAGTTTTGCCCCTCTGTGATGAATTTCATTATTATATCTCCTACTGAATGTAGTGAACAACATCTGTTAACTTAATCATGTAAATGAGTTTATCAGACCAATAATTACATTTAGAGAGAAGAAATCACCAGTGGAAAAACGTATTTTTGAAACCATTCAGCTTCATTATCAAACTCTGTTCAGTGGATATAAGTGATTTTGATTAAGCCGTCTCTCTTCACCCTCTTAGAGCACAATTCATGTTAATTTTTTCAGTAAAAATTTCTTACGAAAATATCCGGCCAATCCTTTATGAAGTACATAATCCAAATTTGAGACGAGGATTTCTTGAGATATGCAGAAAAATATCCTTCAAAATTAACCCTCTTCAAAATATTTCTTGCTTAATATTCCAAAAATTGTATTTCGTTTAATACAGTTTATTTGTTTACATCCAGCGACATTCATCATAATATTTCGAAGGTTAATTTTAGGGTTAGACCCCTTGTTGGAGACCTTTCCAACAAAATCGAGTTCCTCTTGATGATTAATAAATGGTATTTTGTCGTCTAACGCTGAAAATCTCTCAATTTTTGCCATAAATCCACTTTCTGTCTCTTTCAGCTTAAGGAGCTCTACAGGAGCGCAGATAACTCACGGCTCAGATGAGATGATGCTACGAATATCGATGCATACATGAATAGCGGAAACCTCCAAAGTAGTCTTCCTGGGATAATTGAACTGTTAGCGAAACCCTCCGAAGTGTGCTCGAAGGTTCGGCAAAACTCATTCCGATGGTCCAGTCGAGTGTCTGAGGAATCGAAAGTAGACGCAGGTGTGGCTGAAATGAAATATTGAAGAGACTCTCAACCGCGGCGATGAGAAACCTTTTGGTGAGCATGACTGCAGATATTCCTCCTAAAGCTATGTTCCCATGCCATTTAAGTGAGTATTGTCTCATATTTGCTGATTTGAAAACTACGTGTTAATATCCCGAAGATATCTTGCCGTATTTGAAACGTAGGTTTCAGTTTCACCTGCTAGATATGATAATAATTATGTAATCGATTTATTACTTATGTTTTTTTATCGCATTGTAAGAATAAACAGTTTTATAGACAGTGGGAAGGTTTTAAGTCACATCAATTTTGATTTTTTCGTTACTTAACACATTGATAGTTAACCATGTTTTAGTTTAATTATTGAAAATTTGTTTCATCATATCTTGTTCATCTTCGATCTATTTACGCTAATCTAATTTACGTTTTATGTTCACCTTCATCTATTTATATAATTAGTTAATGATCGTATAGATTGAAATTATGCTTTCAATTTAGTTATTTTGTGGAAGGTGGCTTCATTCTGTTTGTAAGAAATGGACTCCTTGATGGCAATTTACACTCGGGATTCATTTCTTAGACTTTATTTTCAACGTTTATTAGCTATGCTCTTTTCATTTGTTACGGTGGTTACCTTCAATACGTATCATACCTTTAATTAGATTAAAATGGAAAGGTACAAAATCATGATATAATTCTAAAACGATACTTTTCATTAATTCTTCACTAAATATTAACTGTTGATATGGGGAAATTCTTAACTCTTGAATCTCACGAAGAATTCTCATTTTTTGTTGCACTGAGTATTCAAATAGAAAAATGTCAATTTGAAATTTCAATGATGAACATAGAAGATGGACATAAGAAGAAAATACAAAGAAAAAACAATTATAGAAAATAAATACAATAATGCAAATAAGGTACAATTATACAAATTAAAATTCACTAACACAGACAAATACAGTTAGACAAATTAAGTTTCCCAAAGGCTGTTTTCATTTAGGAATTCATAAATGCTGTAGTGAGATTTTTCCANTATATTTTTTTAATTTAGTTGCATTTTATTTCCAAGAGGGATGCGTCCGAATTTTGAACATTTGCAGGACTAATAGGATACTTTTTAGGATATTTCATAGGATACTTTTTAAACAAAATGTCTAATCAGGGAAATCGATAACGAAAGAACGTAATATGTGTGCAGGCGAAAACACATCTTGCTTTCCCAAAATTCACGTATTTATTCAGCATTTTCTGTTACGCAGAAAGTGCGTCTGAGTTTAATGTGCTATGTGGAAATATTCCTTGAGCTTTCACTCTTCCAGTTTTATGTAGTTGAGGAGGATGACATTTTTGAGAGCCAAATAATGTTGGACTGCAATGAAGTCGAGAAGTATATCTTCAAGAACCCAAATATGAAATGGAAATACATTTTTCTTTGACTCTTTTGAAGAAAGCTATATAAATTCTTATTCCGCCTACTTGCTATTCTGCCTTGACGAGCTCAACACTTCGTTGTCCGCTGAATTGTAGATATAAGCACATAAGGGTTTTTAGGGATGTGAATCCAAGTCGAAACACTCCGCTTCGGAAATTCGCCCAACTTCTCGGGAATAACGTAATCCTTCATTCATCCAGAAAGTCCCTCGCAGAGATTTCGGAGCCATTTGGACCCACATCTTTATCACATTGTTTTACCACTTTTTTCTCACAATGTATCAAAAACACGTTGAAGCCGGGATCATACCACTGATTTGTGCGCAAAGAAACCCAAATTGAAATCAGTGGCTATTTCAGAAGATTTACCGTGCTCCTGAAAAGGAATTTACGATTGATAACGTAATTCACGCATTTCTTCATTAATTTCGTCATGCGTAAAGAATTCTGGATGTTACACTCGCTGATCTCTTTATGTCTTACCAAATGATGATAGCCAATGCAACGCAGTTGGAGAGGTACACACTACGGTTTAGATTGAGCTGATGAATGATTTACCAATCTTGCAACATCTATAATTCTGAATTACATCGCAAAGTTTCGGAAGCCAAAGTTACGAAATTCCTTTGCTTCCTGACTTGTATTTTGTTCGTATTTCCTGTAGGTTTCCCAGTATAAAGGGTATTTGTCTAGCATTGTACCAGCAACTAATCATTATTTTGATAACTCATTAATGAAAAATGTGGGTTCTGCCAATTTCGGGTTTTTATAATTCCTATTAACATCAATATTGATTTTTGAACATCCGTGAACACTCACCATGGAAGATTAGATTTCCTGCTCATAGACTAAGATGATCTATACTGCGATCCTATAGCAGCAGGCTAAGCTTTCTGAGATTTTTTTTATTTTGAGAGATTCTATCATTTTCCAAGTAGCTGATAACAAAGATAGAACGTTGAAATTTACGGAGTGGTTAGAACGTATTTTTATCTTATTTTTGACGAAAGAGCTTTATCCCTAATGGCCCCAGGTTCGATGCTAGGTACTTAGTGCAAAAGTTTCAAAAAATCGTTTTGGGTATTTCTAGGTAA
>KZ308476.1:110947-137939 GCA_000376725.2 Ladona fulva | reverse complement strand
ATTCCATTTTAAATCTCATATATATATAATCCGGAGAATTAACACGTGCTCAGATAACGCTGTTGAATTGAAAGAATTTGCATCAAGTGGAAAGTAGGTTTTCTAAATATTGCCTTTCTTCATTATTTATTCCATAGACAGTTTTCAGGAAACTTTCTGCAACCTTTAAATATTATAATACCTCCCAGCTATTTTTCACTGTTGATTTTTTGGAACCGAATTTCATTATCACCAGAAAACTCATTTTGTGGATGGATTGTATACTCTAATTCACTCCTTTGTAAAACATTGTCTTTCATTCAAATCTAATTTTTCATGTGTCCTAATTGATGAGTTTGAGTTGCTTTCGAATCATATTAGGCTTTTGAATTGGATTTCTGGAATGTACGTTTAATTTGATTGGAAGAGTGAGTCCATCTAATAGCAATTGCATGAATATGGCCGGGATTGTTCTGAAGCCTTTTCTTTCCAATTGACCTGTTTTCTCGCTCAACCATTATTACTCCCCATAAAATTAATTTATACGTGTTATTTGGTCCTCATGTGTTGTACTCTGTGCAGTTAGCATATGCAACGAGCACAATATGTATAACAAATATCTTATGCTCATGCTTGGGTGACCTAACTGATATGGATCTAAATTTCAGAGATTTTGTAATGAGAGCAGTTACGCCATATCAATCCGCGAACTTTAAAGGACCGTTGTCCTATAAGATAAATAGTGAATAAGGTTACGTTAAAGAGGTGAAGACAGTTCTTCTCCGTTTATCTTTCAGGTAATTGCCTAACATACAAGGGTAAGGTCGCCCGTATTTTGATGTAGCACTAATTCGAGTTCTATAAAATGCATTAGATTGATGAATAACTCTCAATGGGTAAATATATTGGATACATTTTATTTCTATTAAAGAATTCAAAAGAATTCTGAAACCAAATTAAAAATATCTGGTGAGTGTGTAAGTTATGTTTGAGGATGTCCGTTTTAACAATAAGAGGAAAATGGAGTTCCTTTTGAACTCAAAAGCTGCGTTTCATGGATATATAGGAAAACGACGAAGAAGGTAGAAATTTAACGAAAGAGCTGCTTATTAAGTCATCCAAATATTGTTCTATCGTTCGCGTAATCTTCCTATATTCTTTCCGTGGATATACTCTCAGCAATAAATCTTCCATGAACTGTAGGTTCAGCCGCTTTTAGTATTTTTCTGTTAGGAGTCAGCTCCGAAAAGAAATATGTTGTTTCTCTCTCAGCTGGATTAACAGAAATGGAAGCATATCTTTGATATATTCCTCAAAATGTTTTATGCATGAGTGCCTATAAAAGATACACCATCTATCTCCCACCAACTTTAATGACGTTTATAGTCTCCATAGTTTCTCTGCCTGTCCGTAAGTCCGCAAATAACTTTTATGGACTTTTCTTCGCAGCCAATCCCTTCGGTTTCATCCAAATTTCAAATGATCGTATTTGGTTCACAGAAAATTAGGTTAACAGGTTTTCTTTATGTAATGGTGCCGGATTTAACTCCAGATCGTTCGGATAGGCGTCCATAAGAAACGAATATGAAGTTGGTTTCATCTCTTGCAGTTTAAACCCTTTCGCTGCGAGTTTGGATGAGATGCAGCTTTAGGACTGTGAACGTCAAATCGATTTTAGTCGATTGAAGCAGCGAAAGGATTAATTAATCTCTTTGTGGGAATTCAATTAGAAGTAATGGTTTTACAAAATCGAGACAAGTACCAAAATGTAATTATTATTATTAGACAATACCGCCGCAGTTAGACATTTCGTCCGGTGGCGACGTTTAGTTATCGTGCATTACAGAACAATTACATACAATATGGCTTAGTTACACATAAACAAATACAGAAAGTTGGTATCTATCTACCCGTCAATTAACTACAATTGTTTAAAAACTACTCTAATCACAATTACATCTTCAATTATACTTTTACATCACAACCACTACAAACACTAAGATATATACATTACAATATATACAAACGTATGCATTAACTGAAAATTACCCCTAAACAGCATTATAGCAACTTGTCGATAACACTTTCACGTAAGATTTTTCAGGGTTCCTGATAGGCCTTCACGGCTACCGTAGCGGTCACGGGGCCCACGAAGTCCCCACCGTACATCACCCTAACAGGCGATCCCCTACTCGTCTCACACTTCGTCATCGGCAGGCTCACTCGTCATCTCATTAGTTTTACTTATACATTTCATAAAACATTTGACATTTTTTGGGAAAGGCTCAAAGACTCCTGCAGGTAGACTGTTCCATTCCTCGATAGTTCTATTTAAAAAAGAGTATTTCCTATTATCGGTTCTTTGCTTAATGCATCTAACTTTGTATTTGTGGTCGTGCCTCCCCTGGTAATCTGCCACTTTTACTCTATCGCGTATTTCCTTAAACGCAGTAATTCCCACGAATGACTTATAAAATACCGATAATCTCTTTTTCTTCCTCCTGGTTTCTAAACTGTCCCAACCTAATTCTTCTAACATCTGAGAAACACTGCTACGCTTTTCATATCTTCCCAAAACGAACCTAGCCGCCTTTCTTTGCACCTTTTCTAATTCCTTTTTAACTCCTTTTTGATAAGGATCCCATATACATTCACCGTATTCTAGTATTGGTCTAACCAACGATTTATATGCAGTTTCTTTTATTTTCTTGTTTGACTTTTTGAGAGAGCGTATTACAAAATTTAATGTTTTATTGGCTTTGCCTATGATATTCTCTATGTGTGCATTCCATTTTAAATCTCTACTGAAAGTAACTCCCAAGTACTTAACCTTATTTTCCTTCGCTAAAACATTACCGCCGATATTGTAGGAATAATGAAATTTACTCTTATTAAAGCTAATTACTTTACATTTATCTTTGTTGATATCCAATTTGTTTGAGTTGACCCAATTATTCAATTCATCGATATCACTTTGCAAGTCGGTGCAATCGCCGTTCCCTTTTATAACCCTGTAGATTATGCAGTCGTCCGCAAATAATCGTACACGAGATTTTATTACTGTCGGCATATCGTTAATAAATATTAGGAAGAGTAACGGGCCCAGTACACTACCCTGAGCTACCCCCGAAGTTACTTTAACTGTGTCTGACAGCTTGTCTCCTATTTTTACTCTCTGCGTTCTACTACGAATGAAGACCTCCGTCCATTTCACTATCCTTGGATCTACCGCCATCATACTGATTTTTTGTAGCAACAAACTGTGATCCACCACATCAAAGGCTTTCGCTAAATCCACTACTACAGCATCTACCTGATCTCCCTTGTCCTGTGCTTCTATTAAATCCTGATATAGTCCTAACATTTGTGTGTCGCAAGAGAATCCTTTCCTAAACCCATGCTGGTTTTCATTAAGCCACCCTGTTGTCTCCCAAAAGTGTTTTAGATAGTCCGCTATCATTCTTTCGAATACCTTACACACTACGCTAGTTAGGCTGATCGGTCTGAAATTCTTTAATGACTTTTTACTTCCTCCTTTATGAATAGGAACTACTATCGCGGATTTCCAATCTTCTGGTACCTGCCCGTTGTTTATGGCTACGTTGAATATTCGTTTTAAATATGGAATTATCTCCCGGCTTCCTAGCTTTAAGGCTTCGTTTCGTATTCCGTCTGGACCCTGTGATTTATTATTCTTTAATTTATCGATTCTTTTTAAGATGTCTTTAGAGCATATCCTGAAAGGTACGTATGAAGTCTGTTCGCATTCTAATAAGATAAGGTCATTTGTTTTATCCGGTGCTTTGTAAGTGCTTGCGAAATAATTTCTGAATTCATCTGCAATTTCACTATTTCCAGTTACGATATTTCCACGAGATCCTTCTATCGCTTCTATTTCACGATCTCCTCTCCTACGACGCTTAACATACTTATAAAAACTGTTGCTACCGTTATTGACCATTAAATTTTCTAGAAATTTATTTTCTGCCTCTTTCTTCTTACTATTTAACATTTTAACTACATCCCTATATTTGATTTCATTCTCTTTGCTGATTTTCCTCATTTTATGCAAGTCCCTTGATTTTCTTTTCAGTCTCCTAATCTCTGTGTTATAATACTCAGGGTCCGCATTCCGTTTTAATTTCTTTATTGGTACATACATTTCTATTCCTTTATTCAGTATCTGCTTAAAGCTTACCCATATTTCCTCTATGTCTGACCCCTTACTGGCCCATCCCTCAAACTCGCTTCTTAAGTAGCAACGAAAAGCATCAATATTAGCCCGATGAAAACTATACACTATTTTATTTTCAGTTTCCGTACAGAAAAGAGAAATGGAAGAGAGAGAAATCCTTGAATTGGTTATAAGATATTACTTTTGGTCAAAATCGTTTGGTTTTTGATAATATACATTAATTTTGTTATTTAAACGACGGCCCCTCTTGAATACAAAGGTGGTTTCTGAAACCGAGCTCATAGTAGTGGTATTTTTGTTAAAAGTGCTTCGACAGCTTAGGCCATTTTGCACATATGCTACTACCGGGAATCGAACCCGGGAACGCTTTCACAGATGTCGAACTCGCCCATGGGGCTATCTGAAAGCCCCACCAATCTCATATATTTTCCAATAAAACGGATATAAAATAAATTGAATATAGGCCCAAATAGAATCGACAGCCATAAGAATTGTAATTTTTCTTATTTAATGTAATTGATATAAAAATATCAACTCCGCGAAAGGGTCTCTTATGAAAAGAGTCAATAACTGTGGAGCAAAAGAAAGTTTCTTCATTGCTTTTAACGAATTAATTAAGAGGATTTGATAACGGCTTAAAAAGTGCTCAAAATTCAAACAATGCTTTGCATTTATTTCATCTGGTACTCAACAAATTAATGGCAAAAAGGTAATAGGACGCGTCGTACACTATTATATATTAGTAATGTATAATATAATTAGCTTCGTTTTGAGAGACCTAAATTATACCGCTGTAAAATGTGAAATACCTAAAATGTATGGAATCTGACGTTACATATCTAATATTCTGTTGAGAAAAATTGTACATACCTGCCTTTCTTGGTTGCGCAGCTGTCAAATAATGTCATTTGGTTATAATTTAAATGTTTAGGAGACGCACTGTTTTGAATGAAATATTATTGCATTATGAATTAAGATCCTAGAGTACATTTATCAGCTTTTTATTTTATAAAAGCTTAAATGTAATAAGCTGTTCACCTTTATTCGTTGCAATTTAAGGAATCGTCTCGATATAACGATTGCACAACGAAATATTACACTGACAGATACCTACGTTATAATTTCTGTATGTGCAGGTTTCCCCTCCATTCCACCGCACTATTATAAACGCGCCTTATTTAATCAAGCTCTTTTATTAAATGAGAGTTCCGCAATCAGTTTTTTATTCGCCATTGATTTTCCTTTTCTTATGAATGCCACATTTTATAACGAAATGAGGGACCTTTTTCCCATTTTGCCCTTCAGCGAAATTATTCCCCTTCATCTTTTATTTCAAAATTTAGGAAAAATGTATGTTTCAAGTTCTCTTTCCCTCTCGTTTTTCGTTAATTTCTCCATATTAGAACTCTCTAAGTAATGTAATCTATTGTTTAGGAGACTATCCGTAGATGTATCAATGAGATATGTAATTGCAATTAGGTTTTAGCTCTAAACATTTACATTTTACTCCAATTATTATGGCTTTTTGTTGAATATGATGTTTTTAAATCATACTTTTATTCTTTTCGATGAAATAACATGCAATTTTTAATGTGAATATTCATCCTTTAAATTCAGACGAAACTCATTCTGCCAAAATTAAAACTTTCTCAGCTCACTTTTAGTTTCGGATTATTAAGGAAAATGATATACGGTAATCTTTAGAACTAAAAATTGCGGTGAATGCTTGCATACAATCAAAAACGAAATTTAAAATATCAAATTCCTAGGAACAAGTTTTTGTTCTTGTTTCGAATAACTTTATCATCTATCTGCAATTTGTATCCAATACAGACATTCAGGAGAATAGGGGGGATGGCCGAGCTAATCGTACACCAAATTCCGTAGTTTTCCCATCACCAACGCACCATTGTGAGCAGGTGCGTTTTCCTGGTGAAAGATGATTTTTTTCTTCTTCAAGCCAGGCCTCTTCTCGCGAATTTTGGCATCCAGCTGGTCAAGAAGGTTGGAGTAATATTCGCCTGTAATTGTTCTGTCTTTTCCAAGGTAATCGATTAACAGGATTCCTTTCGGATCCCAAAACACACTGGCCATGATCGCATCTGCATTCCGGCAGACCTTTCCGGTAGATGCGATCGAATTCGCTTTCTTTGGTGCTGAAGCACCGGCTTCCACCCTGTGCTTCGACTGCTGTTTCGTTTCTGGTGTGTAGTGGTGGACCCATGTCTCATCCATGGTGACAAATCGCCTCACAAAATCGGTCGGTGCCCTCTTGAATCGGTCCAAACATTTCTGCGAAAATAGCTTGCGCATTTGCTTTTGATTGGCATTCAGTAAATGCGGCACCCATCATACGCAGAGCTTTCGCATCCCCAATTCATTGTGCAAGATGTTTCGCACCCTTTCTTCCGATATCCTCACGGCCTCAGCTATCTCACTCACCTTCACTCGCCTATCGTCCAACACGATATCGTGCACCTTTTCGATGGTTTCTGGTGTGGTTGCGGTTTTTGGCCGTCCTTCACGTGGGGCATCTTCGAGGGATGTGCGACCAAGTTTAAATTCAGCTGCCCACTTTTTAACGGTTGACATTGAAGGAGCAGAGTCCCTGTACACTTTTGTCAACTTCGGATGAATTTCCTTAGGGGTTAATCCATCCAAAACGAAGAATTTCATGACCGCACGATATTCAATTTTATCTATTTTAACGAAAAACACGAAATACGTCTACTGCAACAATACGTGTAAACAAACTACTTGAGAGAACAATTTGAAACTTGTCTTACGAACTAATGACACGTGCGCCCAGGTAGGGATCATAAATTTTCGCTGATTGGAACGCAATCACTGTGTCAGGCTGAAACCTTTTCACCTTATTTTCGTATTTCCAGGTAATGGTTTGAAATATCCATGATATTTTCTGAGCCCAAAAACATTGGCTACCAATTTAAAATTAGAAATTAAGAGTCATTCGGCGGTTTCTTGATAGAGCGAACTGGAGGTGACTACATTTTTAAGAGAAACTGGATTTTCATAGGTAAAGTTTATTTTCCAGCACGAATGAAATTTATACCTCTTAGCGTCAAACTTAAAATGAATTGGAACCATTAAAATTTGGTCGAATTCTGCTGATAACGCGGTTTATCATGTCTTTATGGAAAAGGGTAAAGAGCGGGATATTTTGGAACAATCCCAATAGTTCTTATGCAACTTCCGGAACAGGGTTGCAAACCTGAAAAATTTGGAAATTTGGGCCCCTGTTAATCTTTCCATTAAAGTGAGGAAACGAAGTGGAGAAAATATACGAAACCATCCACAATTCAGTTGTTTTAACGTATAAAAAGGGAATTATTATAAACTCGAGAAACACATTTCCTTGATTTATATACTATAGCCTGTGGGAGAGAATACTCCTTTTCTTAAAATGAGAACATCGGTAAGATGAATTGTAAATATTGGGGGAATCTGAAATGAAAAATAAATTATTTTAAAATTTTTTCGGTATCGGTAGAAGGCATAAAGAAAGGAATCGTGATGAAGTGTTTCGGCTTTTAGTAACTATGGCGACGGAGGCGAGAATAAGAGTGGGGCATTGTGCAGCGCTGTGACGGCCCGAGGGAGAGCGTTTGAGGAATCTAAAAGGCTGGAACGCGGAGAATTCCTCCTACGAATGGTAACTGTGAAAGTAGGACACACAACTAGTGTATTATGACTTAGATAAAAGATGAGAGAAACTTTAAAACCTATATAAATGGGTGAGGATGCATCTCTGGGGATACGGTGTTTAACGACAGAAGAGCTGTCCATTAGCTGGGCGAGAAATCGATTCGAAATTCACTTGAAAATAAGGTTGAAGTCCCTCCTACGTAAAGAGGTCGCAAAGCACCTCATACGTTTGACTTTTTACGATTTCATCATCCCCAAAGCTCGACGGTTTTAAATGCAGAATAACGAATAGTATTTTAGTTAGAACACAAATACCCCAAGTACGATACTCGTATTATAGTTTTCAGCCACACTCCCCTCTGTTACAAGATTTTATTATTCATTATCCATTTTAATTTTGCAGATATATTATTATAGATACAATTAAGGGCCATACTTAATGTACTATTTATGAAATGGAAAGCATTTTATTGTGGAGAGCTTTGTTGTAATAAATTTATATATTTTTTCAGAAATTCTTCGGTGTTTTATAAAATGCCTTAAAGGTTTTGGAAATTCCTCTGCTATTGAATTTCTTCCTTTATCGCTCATAAAGTTTTCCATTGTTCAGATGAAAATAAAATAGAAATGACTTAATGCATCTGCCTTTTAATGCATATGCATTATCAGCGCCTTGAAACTTTAGGAATAAATTTGTCCAGCTATCATAATTTCATAAAATTAATCTTCTCTTCATTTATCATAATTTCTTTACATGAAATGATTCCGAGTATAATACATCAGGTGCTCCACAGGGAGTGTTCTACTATATATCTATACTAAGAACTCAAGTTATTCTTCTCTCCCGAAAATGGCAACATAGTTGCCGAAATATGTATTGAGAATAATACTTGCAAAGCGCGACCCCTGAGATCCCTAACCCCTGCTGGTGGGAGTTCTTCAACGGTTAGTTTGCTCGCAAACAACGCTTATTTGGACCTTTTCCTCGAACTCGAATAATAATAATAATAAAGCGTCTTTATTTACGGGCGAGTTTGAGACTAATTAGTCTCTTCTTACATCTAACCCTTATGCATCTAACATATAACTAACCTTCTTACATCTAACCTTACATCTAACCCACCTAACAATGTCCATGAAGTATGAAACAACTTTAACAGTATGGACTCTGCTACGGTATTCTGTTGTTAAATCAATCTTCCGAGAAGGAAGCTTTATTACCGATATAGTGCTTTGGTGCTCTTCATAAGGATTTTATTTTACATTCTAACTAAAATTCAAAAGAAAGAACACTTCGTAATTTCCACAGCAGATTTTTTTACAAACTTCAAGATGTCAAATCGTTGACAAAACCGGGCAAGATATGTGTGGAACTCCATTAAATCACGCTGTAGCATACTATATATTCTTATTATCATTTTATTCAAACTAAATTTTTAAGAATTAATGTGTAATTCGATTGATTTTTCAAATGGCCTTTAATAAATTAGAACTGCTGTCATAATTGCTCCAGGTCTGTTATATTCTTACGAGATGGTAACCCGGCCAACGTCCCCTGTATTTCTCTTTTATTGCCCCTATATTTTGGTATTTTCGTCTCGTCCGCCAATTCCCTTCATCCACGCTCCAAGATAGCATAATTAAATGTCTCTCAGATATTTAAAAGTCATGAAAATTTCTAATTTAAATCTTTTTCCTTTTTATAATCGTGGTGTTTTTATTGCTGTTGTTTTCTAGAACATTCATCTCTTTGTATCCGAAAAAAATCTTCAGTTCCACAGTATTTTCTTTTATATTTCCTTGGAATTTCACGCATCTAAGGAAAAGGAGTCAGTTTATTTTCCGCGCAGCATTTTCCGAATAGGCGTTCCCGTGGAAAATTCGTTCCCATATTTTGTTTCTCAACATCCGCATCTGCTTCGCTTGGCTTTTGTCCCCTTTTCGGTTCGGATTTTTGAATTCTTTTTTATTGATTGGTGTTTGCCGTCCTCTCTGTATCCGATGGAAAGGAAGGAATTTCAGTTTCTTGTTATCTCGACAATGCTACTTCAACATTCGCTCCGTCAGCCACATTACATATTTACATTACATCATTCCTTATAAATTATTTCCATTTAGTTAATTCCGAAATTATATCCTCCGCTTCCTTTGAGAAGTGGAGTGAAGTACTTCATTTGGAGTATTTTTGTAAAAGATGAAATTTTTTTACTGCTGCGTATACTTTGTGACTTCCTTTATCTAGCTGAGAACCATTCTTTGCGTGCCATAGATGTATTTTGGACATCTTTGAATTAGGCCTTTTGATAAAATGTTTTTTGTCGAACATTTTGTTTTGGTGGCCAAAAATGCAACATTGTAAAGAGTGTTAAGCAACCCAACTTCAGTACTGGTCTACCTAGTGCAACTAGCGATATTTAAAATATATTCGTATACATACATTTAACACTCAAATTCATGTTCTTATACAGGAAAATGGGTAAGGGTGACTTTGCGCAAGATGGTGCTCACCCAGGAAAAATCCCAAGGGTCTCCCAATTGCCGGTCGGGTGCTCTGTCCGTTGAGCTATCCTCGCAGAACATTTCTCCAAGCTATTCGGGATACTTTGTGGGCAAGGACGTTGCGAGTTCGTCCACATGGTGGCATCGTTCGCAGTTTGGCTTCATTGAAGTACCGGCCACACAAAGTGATGGAAAGGAAACCCCCTTCTGGTTGTAAACACGTGTTTAGAACCAAAAGGGGGTTTAAACACGTGTTTACAACCAGAAGGGGGTTTAAACACGTGTTTACAACCAGAAGGGGGTTTCCTTTTCATCACTTTGTGTGGCCAGTGCTTCAATGAAGCCAGACTGCGAACAAAACACCTGAAACAACCTTCTGGTTGTAAATACGTGTTTACAATCTGAAGGGGGTTTCCTTTCCATCACTTTGTGTGGCCGGTGCTTCAATGAAGCCAGACTGCGAACGATGCCACCATGTGGACGAACTCGCATCGTTCTCGCCCACAAAGTATCCCAAATGGCTTGGAGAAATGTTCTGCGAGGATAGCTCAATTGGGAGACCCTGGTTCGATTCCCGGTCCCGTCAGACTTTTTTCAAGTCCATTCTTCCTTGGGATCATGTTTTTTATGTTCATTGATTGTGCGTTTCGGAGACTAATCGCATTGGCATACAGTGAGAGTGTGTCAAATCATCGACGTAAAACATCGCAAGCAATGCGGATCAGTTGATCATAATATACATAAATATTGGAAATCTGTTAGGAGCTTTTGGTATAAAATAAATGGTGGATGAGGTTTTGGTTCATAAAATAGCTTTTTTTAGGTAAATAAATTTCTCCTTAAGCCATTAGGTGGATTTTTTAGAGCTCTCGCGGTAAGGAGGCACTATTGGAAGGAAACACCAGATTCTGAGAAGATTCCAATACGATGATCGATATGGGACATTCAAATTGATTTCCAATAGCTACGCTTTCATCTTCACAGGCTAGAAGAATACCAATCTTCCTCTGGTCACCTTAAGAGCTATGGAAAATCCACGCAACGGCTTACGGAGCATTTGATATCTCTATTTTAATGACAGCCGTGTGCTATTTTTATCTTACATAACAGCCTAACTTTTCAGTCTTTATAACACGCTATGAGGCATTCTTCTGGAAGTAGTATGTAAAGCATCGTTTGTAAATATTTCATCTTTCGCTATCTCAAATTTACACTGAGTATTTTTCGGTGGGAAATTTTCCTTTTGCGTTTTTCTATTAAGAAATTATAGTCAGGGTTGGTTCAAGTTAGTATACGAATGTGCGTTTTTATTCGGTGTCCCAATTAGTATCGGAAAAATACTGATTCTGAAGCAGCGGGTTAGAAAGTTATGCTTGTATATAGCTTATGAGATATCGTATGAATGTTAGGTAGCGTCGGATTTCGGAAAATAGTGATTATTTTTCCGCATAAAATTTGTTGAAGTACCGCACTATGAACTGCCTTTGGCTTTTACCCTCAATGCCTGCACTTAAGGCCAAAGCCCTTTTGAGCGCAATTCTCTGCTCTTTCCCCTTATAAGAAGGAATCTACGTTAAAATGCCTAAAGGCAAGCATTCACAAAAATATACGTTTTAAATCACTAATACTAGCGTTTTCCGGCTTGCCGCTTCCATTTTGAGCATACTTCATCATATTAGGCTGTATGCTACACGTTCGAAAAACTTGGTTGATGACAACTTCTTTCCAAATGTTTTAACTCAGATGGAAGGGAGATAATCACTTTAAAGAATTTTCCAAGAGTTTGGATAAAGATTGAACTCCACTATAATGAGATTTTTTCGTAATTGCCACAGAAACTTCCTCTCATAAAAGTAACGATCAATAATTTCCTTCGCTGAAAAGTGCCATTTGAAACAATGCCACCTCCAGGTAATTAAAATTCAGAGAATGACATTTTAGAGATTTATGCAGCATAATATGATACCAGGAATGAATGTCAAGTAATTTATGTGAAAGCATCGCATGCAAGCTTTTATACGTGTCATGTTCAGATATTGGCTTTCTTCATTTAATATGAAGAGAGCACTTTTATTTTGTTTCATTTCATTCACGTTTTGAAACTTCGGCGATGAATTTACTTATTTTTAAATTGCATTCTTTTAATAAGCACTCCTCGTGCCTCGAAGTCGCTTAGGAACTTAAAAGAGAGTAATTGAGTGGAACGTTAACATTTCATTGCTTTCGAAGCCTTTTTCCTATTTAAAAAATGACGTCCAAAGCATACGGATGATGCGATATTTCTTTCGATTGTTTCAAGGCTGAAAAAGATTTTCAGAGATGGTTCACAAAATTTATTCATGCTCAAAATAACGAACCCTTAATATTTATATCGCTACATTTATTCCAAATTAGCATTGGATCTATATCCCTGTAGATATGAGACCAATATGATGGAACTTCGGTAAAGCAAAGTGGTAGGTTGACAATTTCATGAAAAACGACCATGCAATGCTTCGATTTCTATAAAATCTGTCAAAAACTTGAAAACACGTCCGATTTTTGAGGTATTTCTGGAAATACGTCCTGTTAAAAACTCAGTAAAAAAGTGAAATAAGCAACTCGTAAAACGATTTGTGGTCCCTTAGCTCATGTAATATATGAGGATCGTTAAGCTCCAATCGTGTTAAGAATCTAGGGGTTGACACCAATTTTTTTCTAAATATATGGGTGATTTTGTCTTTGGGTAATTTTTTAATTGTACTAATTACTTTTAATTGTACTTTAGATGTTAGAAACCTAGTTGGTCAAAGAAGATAGGATATAGTGGAATCTGTCAATGGAGGAGAGTTGAGTGAAGGAATAGTTTGACAGCGCTGGTAGTAGTGGAACAGCAGCAAAAGTTGTGTGCCTCTATTCACAGCTTATCTCTCAAATCGGGGCAGTGGTCGAGGATCGGCGCAGAAGTATTGCGCGTCTTAATGAGGTGCAAGCGCTGGCAGATTGCCCAGAATATGATGTATGGGGCACACACCGAGGCAGGAAAGTGGAAGCACCCTTTGTGGGGAAAAATAAGACGGAGAATGTGGATGGAAAAAAATTATGATAAAATAATGCTCGGAATATTCATATTTCTTCCGAAACTTGGGTGTTTGCTCAGAATTAAGGGGAATTGCAGCTTCGTGGTCTAAAGGCAGCAGCTGGCTTTAAAGGCAATTTTCATAATATGCACGAGAGGAATTCTGGAGTGCTAATAACGAAACCTATAATAGGAACATTTACGTCCTTTATCCTATCACCGACTGGTGGTACTGCTTAACAGCCACATGCTTCCAGAATTATTCAGCGATTCACCTTAAATATGGAAAGTGCTTCATTAATTTTTCCCATGCCGGAGGAATAACTGAATTTTTTTACCGATTTGGCAGGCATGCTTGGGAAAGAGGCTTTTTCCAAGTATTTAACGAATTATTTCCCAGAGAAAAGCATTTGTTTTAAAACATGATTTAACGCCACCTTTTCTCTCAAATTGTAACTATAACTTCTTGGAGACGGTATTGTTTCATGATTATATATTTGTCATCAGCCATCTTTACTCTGAGGTCGGATGTACGCCTTCCAAAGTGTTTTTCAGTTCTCTTTGTTTTGAAATTCTTGTTGACATGTTACCCCTAAGTACTTGGTGATCTTGTCTCTGCTCCATCTGTCCTTCGGTCTTCCTCTAGACCTGTTCTCATCTCTTGGTGTCCAGTTTAGAACTACTGAGGTCCAGCGGTTGTTGTTTCTCAGCCTCGTGGCCTGCCTATGTCCATTTCTTACTTACCATGCCTATGATGCTATTTCTGTCATCATCCTCACCAAGTGTGTGTGTAATATTTATATTGAAAACACTATTTCTTCCACCTCTGATTAGAAAGGGGGATATCAAGTGTCTACGGAACTCGAAATATGCAGAAGGCTGCTTATAACGTGGGTAATGGATGGATGATTTAATTTCCACATTAGCGAAAGGCATACACTTTCCCAAACATTTTTAGTCAACAAACGTTCCTCAAACATTGTTCCATTCCCAGTCACAGTGCTCTCAGAGTAGCGCGTTCTATCGATTATCTATGAGGAAAACGAGATTTGCAGCATTCGATAGGTTCCATCGCTTTCGAGTGGATATTATCATAGCCGAATAACACCCCTTTAGAATTTTCTCTCCCAAGTACAGAAACGGTAAATATGAAATTGTTGCAACCAAAACAACGCGACGTCAGCATTCGAAGACATTGGTATCAGGAAGAAGTTTGTCGCTCATAGCTAATTCAGCGGTGAATAATCAAAGAACTGTCTAAAGAAGAAAAAGGCAATCAGGCTAACTACTTCTTGTACTTTTAGAGGTGCTTAATTATGAAATAATACATCTGTGTCTTCTTTTACAAATCAAACTCAGCCCTAAGTTAGGAAGGAACTGAAATATTTTGAGGAAATCGTGGCCAACCCGAAAATTATGAACTTGGTAAGTTTTAAAACCTCTGTTTCTTTGATCCTGTAAATTCCTATTAAAATGTTTAGAATCCACTGAACAGAAGTGAGTGAATGAAAAACTCTAATGATGGGCATGGTAAATTAAGTAGTTTTTAGATCGGTTGTTAATTTTGTTATTTGCAAAACAAACTTTTTGATAGGTTTCTCTTTAGAAAAAATCAACGTTTTTAGATTACGTAGAGTCAAATTATTACTTTCAGAATTCATAATTGCTATTTTCAGTTTCTGACAATATTTTCAGAGTTATGTAATGCAAAAAGATGGTTTAAATACAACAGAAGCAATTATAAAAGGCATATACTCTGCGATATGACATTTAAAGCATCAAATGTTATCATAAATGAGTAACGCTCTAATTCCGCGTGATGAAGCAAAACATCCGATGGGAAATAATAGAATAATTGTATGGTAATCGAGTCTAGGGTTAGTCCGGAAAGATACGGTTTTGACTTTACACGAATCATTTTAATGTTAATTTTTCTATTGAATTATTTAAGATAGCTAAAGTTAAATAATACGTGACAATCATTTACCTTGTTGATCTATTATCATATCCTCGATTTGTAATGGTTTACCAAGTCAGTTCCCCTTGTTTCACTGGTATTTTCTGATACCAACCAAATTCAGATATTTGGTATCAACGATTTTGGCAGTTAGCAGATTCAAGCACCTAAACTATTACCTAAGTGTGGACTGGAAATAAATAGCTACGCTTCTGCTAGCAATATGATCCAGAGTATTGCCTGTGGTAATTTTCACCGGCTAAGTCTATCTGTGGCCGTAGGTTCCCGTTAAATACAGAAAGAATAACTGCCATTGCTGAGGATTGAACTCAAGCCAACTTCAAACGAATCACTATTCTGCCGAGGCTGACATAATCTTATATTTCCGGCAATTTTTTTTACTATATTCGAAAAGAACTTCACCCCCCCCCCCTTAATTCAATAACTCGTAATATTCATATCGACCTCATGGGCAAACTTTCAAAGCAAATACATAATTTCTACCCTTTGATAGGTTCATGTCCTAACATTCCGTACTAAGTTCTCTTTGTTTCACTGCTCGGTGACGTATACCACCCTTTATATCACCCGACAATTTTAGCTTTGTCATCCCCTCAGTCTTTTACTTTGCATTCTACCTCAAGTAGAATGCAAAGTAAAAGACTGAGGAAAAGTAAAAGACTGATCTTTAGCAATCCTTCTCATCTTAATATTTGACTCACCCATTTCTCTTGCATTGATTACTTCAATTAAAACCCTCCTTCCCCAACCATCTCTAGCTTCTCCCTATTTTTCCTAAGTAATTCCACTTCAATGTTTTACTATGCAAATACAGTAGGTGATAAAGGATATTTATGGGATTATGTCAACGCCAACTTCAAGGAATTCCTTAATCATACTCTCAATCCAAGTTTTATGTGATTCCGAAACACGTCGTTAGATAAAGTTGGGATAAAATCGTATTAGCATTCGCTTTTAATTCTCTTTAGCAATTCTCTTTCACTTAATTGGTCTGTCGAAACTTTTCTTGTTTCCCTGTTTACTCCTGACCTCGGAATACTTTTATTCGTGTTTCTGTTTTCTCTCCCCAAAAAATAGAATATTTCTTTTGATAGATTCCTCAGAATAAAAGATTAATCCAAATATTATTGTTTGCTTTCGCATACTATGACTTTGCTTTCTGAATGGCTGAACGACTCATTCGCTTCATTTAATTTAAAAGCTACATTTCAAAGACTAGCTACCGTCATGGATCGCGTAACGACTTTGACAAACAAGAATTTTGATTTAAAATTCTTCTTTGGATTGAATAGTGTTCACTGGACAACTTTTCAAAAATATTTTGCGGCTAAAAGCAACGCGCGGAGAGCGGATTTTTATTATCAGAATTCATGAAATTACCTTTGCATACGAAAAGTAAGGAGGAACTGTATTTCTGTGTACATACCATTACGATATTTGCGAATTGCATTAAGAACACTTTTACTCTTCCACTGAGAGAGTTGCTCAAAATAAAGCGAAGAGTTCCGCTTCTCTTCTTTCTCACGCCTCGCGACTTTCATTTTTTTCCTTTCGCCTTCCGCGGAGAGTCAACAATCAATTTTCGTCCGGGCTCTTCTTTTGCTTTCTAAATTCCTCTCCTTTCGCATCTTGATTTTCCTCTTTCCTTTGCAATTTCTCTGTTTACTTTCAGGTCTGTGCCGTGAATTTACCGCCATTTTCAGCATGTTCACATATGTTCTTTTTGGATATTTAGATAACCGAATAAAAATACTTTCACTTTAGCACAGGATGCAAGTAGTATACTGCTGTGACATGGCTGAATTAAACGAAAAATTTAATTTTAAGATAAATTGAAAAATGAAGAGAAAGCTTTCGAATTTATTTTGCCTTTCTGGGGGTTACCATTATACCATGTGAATATGATATTTCGTCACGGTCCATAAAAATGTCTGTGTTTGTTAATACAAATACCATTCGTTTTTTCAGCTAAACAATGGTAAATTTGTTTTGATTAGATTTTGCATTCTATGCGCTTATTTAATTCTGACTCCAAATTTTAACTCTTATAACAAGCATTCATTAATTATAGCAAAAGACTTGGAATAATTTTCAAATTTCTCAGAGGTTCGGTTCAAAGAGCTTGCTTTTCATCATATTCATACGCATTTATTATCCTCGGAAAGAAATTTTCGAAAAATTATTTGATTTCAATTGATATCTCAAAAATGTTCGCATTTTCTATTATTTTCATCGCTAGATCGCATTGATGCATACGATGAATGAATGCTTCTGAAACGAATATTAGTCGGCACGATGGAATTGCGTTCGAAAAAAATGCTGAAATATTAATGACAAAATAATAAAAAAAATAATTTTAACGAAATAATTTCCCCCAGTTTTGTCTTTATGTTTTTATTATGAATCTTGCCGTTATTGGATTTGAAAAAAAAAAATATTTTTGCTGAAATACTAATGGGAAAATAATTGGAAATAATTTCGTCCAGGTGTATTTTTAAGATTTTATTATTAATCCCTTCTTTATTGCTATTGACGTGCGCGTTTTCATTTTAAGCAAATTTCGGTTCTCTTTCCTTCCTCATCTTTCGGTCGTTTTCATCTTTATTCTTCGCCTCTTTTCCTCTCCGATTGTATCGCCATCTTTGCTCTTCTTTCATAATTTCCATTCTTCCTCCCTACGAGTCTTTCATTACCAAACTCTCCTTTAATTTGTCTCTTCCCTTACTTCCTTTCCATGATATTCTTTCCCATTGAACGTGTTTCATTCTCTCGCTTCAATTTTTCATCCTTTGTGTGCGTGAGAGAGAAATTCGCCGGTTGTCACATTTTTCTCGCTTTTTTACCCTCCACCGTTTGGTCGCCCAGGGATATATTACTCTTTTCCACCGCCCACACGAAAGCCGTATTTTCCTTGTATCAAAAGCTCACGGGAACTTCCAAACGCATTTTAGCTTTGTGCGTCAATTTCCGATCCTCTTACTCTTCTTATTTACAAAATTTTCGACTTTGCGTCTGCTTTTTCTAGCCGACGAAATAAGCTGAACCCTATCTGGAAAGTAAACTCTGCAATGTATTTAGAAGCACTTTAATTAGACATTTCTCTTCTGCAACGTCAAGAGGGCATAAATTATCATATTTGACGAAAGAAGGAATGTATGATTGCCTTACGGAATTAAAATTATCATATTCGCAAAATTCGCATAAGTTCTTCACCTGACTTGAAAAATTTTTCCTCTTATTTTTACGGCCATGACCATTGGTGGCTATTAAAATGGACGAGTTATTTTCTGGCCGAAAGAAGAAAATTTCTCCCGATTCACAAACCTTTCCAAGCTGTGTTGCGCTGAAATTGCCACAGCGCGCGCACTAATGTTTTATAACTTTGTTTATGAACTGACAAAGTAAATACAACCCTTCCATGATCTGAAAATTAGACATGCGCTCATCCGTATCAAGTTTATAATCACAGTAAATCCTCAAAGTGGCGTCTCCCCTCACGTAGGCACGCCCGTCAGCAACATCGAATGAGGCTTATCAAAGCAGTCTATACATAGCGTGTGATACCTCATAATCCGATTCTACTTCAATGCTCAATCCTCAATTTGATGTCTCCTTGAGGAAATCAAAACGGCTGATCATGGATCATCGGTTTAACACTATTGACTGCGATAGAATTGGTACAGTGATGGTGGAAATGGTCCATTATACCACACTTGTAACAGATACTGCGGCGTACATACCATCTGTTATGCATATGATTTAGATCTCTAATGAGACCCTCAGTGTTATTAGGTATTGGCTTTATCTCTTTACTGGTCTAGGAAAACATCTAGTTTATCATGTCAGCATTACACTGAAAGTTAAATAGTTATAAACAGCAAAAGCAAATATTAATATATACCTGAAAAATCTTAACGAATTGAATGAAATTTATGGACAATTCGGATTTTAATTTATACACGTCGAGTTGATGATTTACGTTTTACTTTTGGCTATGCCTATGCATATTCTTTCAAGGCAATTTTAATATGACAGACTATATGCGATGATATTTTTAATTAACTCTAAACTGGAAAAGTAGATGTTTAAATATAAACAATCTATAGTTAAAGGAATAAAGAAAACCTTGTAATATCCACATGTTCTTTATTATGAGACTGGTTTTAGCCTGACAGCTAATATCTGGTATAAAATATTGGAAATACAATCACTTACATACTAGCAAGTTTGGAGGTAAGGCGACGGGAAGGGTTGGCTATAATTAGTTTCAGCCGAGTTCATTAAGCACAGAATTTGTTGTCTGTGTCATCCTCTATACGAACTCGCGACTCAGTGTTTAAACAAACTGAAGTGAAGATGTTTTCTGTTTCGAAATCCATGGTTCCACATCAGCGGAGATAATTCAGAGCGATATCAGTTCATTGAACTCGTATCCTTCGCCGTTAGTCGTTCCAGTTGGTTAGAAAAGGCACTGAAGAGCGCTTATGGTTCACCTATTTTTCCCCATCCGCAGTCACTGCAATCTTTTTCCCCATCTCCGGCCGTTCCTTTCTGCAAACGAAGTGACTGCTCAAGTGTGCTCCATACGTGTACCGATGGTGAGAGGAAATTCTGCCGAAGAAGAATTTTTTCTTGGTAGGAGTTTTGCCGCTACAGCAATTTATTCGAATTCTCTTGAATTTGAACGAATCCCGGCCCGTCATTCTCCAATCTATATGATTTTTAATAGGTAAATGTGAGATTACAAATTCTGTATATTCCCTTTCCTTCGGGGCAAGTCAAAATATTTGAACGAAGGGTCCGTGTGCAAGTAAATGTCATATTGGTGTGAGTGTAATACAGACCAAAATGAGTACAGCTTGCTGATCACGTGGCCTGTACATCATGTCAACCTTTGTATCCCTCGCAAACAACTTCCTTTCATTGGCCAAACATGAGGACTAAGTGTTAAGTGGAATTTCATCAGCCTTATCGCTATTTATGGAGTTCAAAAAATTCATCATAAAATGTCGCAGAATTGACAGTTGTTATGTAATTTCATATTTTTGCCTTTCTCCAGCGTAACTAGTACGAACATACAGAATCAAATATGTCGCATAGAAATATACTGTGTTAGAAATGTATTAATGGCAGACGTAATGAAACTGGAAGCTATTTCTCAGCATGGAGGGGAAAGAGGCTCAGCGAGAGATATATTGCGGGGAAATCGAAATGGCAAAAAAACAGAATATAATATTCCGGTCATCTATTTGTGTATTGAGAATGGTAACTGGTTTATAACGTATTTGATCACCGTCACCGTTATTCCCCTGTCTGGCACTCACTTCAAAAATTGAGCTCATCCAAGACAGAACCCGTTCACTATGAAAGTTGCGGAAGTTGCGGGATCTATACCAGAAACTATGTGGGTCATTGGTCTTTTCACCCCATAAAGATAATCATGGCATAATATGATTCATATGGGATTATGAAATTATTGGTATATTATTTTTCTCTCGTTGAAGTCAACGCGTGGATACGTTCCGTTTAACCTATACGGAAAGAATGTGCGGATTATATCTAGATGCATCCTCTTTAATTTCTATGAATCATGATCCATTAAAGGGCAGCTTCTCGGGGTGATATTTTACTGTTCCCAACGGTCTCTTTCATCCGTTTGTCGAGATACATATGGTTACCAATAGCTGAAAGGTTAAAAGGCAGAAGAAAAGATGGAATGGTTTTCTGGATAATGGAGATTATAATGCCGAGATAGGAGATAAGTACTCTCCAGGGTATGTCGCAGGAAGGTCCAGCAGCTGCTTCGACTATGCTTTCAGCCCTCACTCGAGTAAATATACCGTTGAAGAGAGGACTTAATCTCTCATCTCCTGAGAATCCTTCAGTGGGGCGATTTAACACAAAGAGGCTACTCTGTGAATTTTGAAAGAAATATGTATGAGAGAGAAAAATGGGAGGAAGGAATTAAAAAGAGGTAGGGAAATAAGATATATATGTGAGAGTCCGAGGGCGATGGAGATAAAAAAAAGAATTGGTAAGTCTCTCGTGAAATAGCAGGAAGCAAAATTAATTCATTTAAAATTCAGACCCCCATTTAAGACGTGCTTATACTCTGGTCGAATTAACCACATGCGTTTTCTCCAAAGAGCTCAAATTTAGCAACTGAGGCGAGAAGAGGTTGGAATGAAATGTTAATGAAACAAGAAAGTAGATGTCTCGATACAGAGTCTTTCGTTATGACCATTTCAAGTCATAATTACCTAATAAATCGACCAGGCCAACTGATTGTTTTAATAGTAACACAAGTAAACACTCCAGAATTATCAAGGAAAATTTTTCTTTGATGGTTCTTGAGTATTTACGTGAGTTATCATAATTACATAGTAGACTAAATGAGTCGAATGGTTTAGTTTTGGTATATCAACACTTCAATATCAACAAAACACTTAAATTTATATTACAAATCGCCCTATGATCGAAATACGTATCAGATTTCCGCCCATCAATCTATGATTCTGGATGCAGAAATCGATTTATTGACTTCTGTAAGAATTTAATAGAGAAGAAAGAAAGAGAAACAGATCGATTGAAAGATATTTATCTAAATTTCATAACAACAATATCTACCTCATTTAATTTCTGTAAAGTGATATACAACATATAATGATGTTCAAAGAAGTATTTATGGTCGGCGATAGGGAAAAATATGTTTAATGTCAATACTTTTTAGTGTGCATACATCAATGACCTTAGCGATAAAATTGATAGTATAGCTAGGATTATATTTGCGGGCGACACGGTAATTTATAAGTAAACAGGAAGTTCAGAGAATAGATTAACCCTGACGAATGATTTAGATGAAATTCTGAAATAGTGCGGTGATTGGCAATTGAAGTTCAATATAGACAAATGTTCAGCAATCAACTTCTTCGAAGGAAAAAATAATGCTGATAATTATTCGTACAGCCTCCGAGGGAAAACTTTATCAACAGTAGAATCGGTGAAATATCTTTGAGTGTCCCTCACAAATAACTGAACATGGGGTACTCACGCCCGTAAAATTTGTGGACGGGAACTTTAGAAACTCGAATTCGACAAGAGAACAGTTGGCAGGAGCAAAGAAAAAGTCCGTGAGCGATGTTACGTTGCGTTGGTCAGACATCACCTTGAGTAAGTGTGTAATGCCTGGGATCTTGCCCAAAAGTTTTTTATTCGTGAATTAGAAACGGTACAGTGAAAGGCGATACCTTTCGTAAAAAGTTATTTTCGACAAATCAGTGAAAGTTACTCAAATGCTTCAGGGCGCAGGGTAGTAATCTCTAGAAGATAGAAGACTTAAACAAACTCTTAATTCTTCTTAATAAGTTCAGAAAAGTACATACTTAGATGATGTAACTGATTTTATACGTCCTCCCTGTTACATAGCTAGTTCTAATACTGAGAGAAAAATCAGAGAAATATATGCTAGAGCAAGTCGTTTAAAAGTACATTACAAGTAATCGATTATGGAAGTACCCTCTGCCACACGCCGAAAGGCAGCTTGCAGGGTACATATGAAGATGTAAAATGAATTGCTTTGTTGGCCACATGAATACATAAACTATAGATTGAATTTAAATAATGAAAATATTGCTTGTTTCACAGTTGAAATAGCTCTTTCAGAACTTCATAGGCATATAGTATCGCTATTTTGGTGTGTCGTCACCACCATTCCTATGACTTATTAACGGAAGCGGGAAAATAGGAACATTCCAAATTCCTGGTAAACAACGAGGAAGATATATTCGTAGTGCACCATCTAGCTTATCTTCTATGATTCGTAAATTTTACAGAATCGCCCAGTGGAAACGCCATCCAGCATTGAACAAACCAGATTGAAAAGCGTCACATTCGATGTATGCATTCAAGAAACAAATAGTATGATTCAGTCTCAGAATTCACGGAATCTTTTGTATATTCATGTGTGAATCTGATGCTGGGAATCTCCGTTATCGATACTCCATTTGATAGCGAATGAAAGCAGAATGCTCTAAATATTGAAGCGACCACGGAACCGAATATCTCCACCTAAGGAAAATAAAATGGCCCCACTATTCTCGGCGAGCACAAAATACGGCGCTCGATGACTTATTTATTGATGGTGGAAGCGCTACCCTTTAAACATAAATGCTCGGTTACTTTTTCACTTTTCTTATATCTCCGATTCGAACATAATCTCTTCCAGCCCTCATCTTTGCTCAGCTTCAGCTCGTGATCTCTTGATCCGCGCCCAGTTTTTGTACCAGCTCGTTCTATCGTTATTTCTCTCACTAGAGTTTACGATTTTCTCTCACTCCTTCAACGCTACAACTCCTCTTTTTCTGCATCTGTCATTTTTCCCCTTCTAACCATTCCTTTTCTCCACATATTCGCGTCCCTTCTTCCTTAGCCTAGCTTTTGAATAAGACAAAGGAGGCATATCTCCTCACCCTTGAGGAACCCCCTTTTTCTTTTTTCGCCCAAGAATCCTTGGAAAAGAGAGACTTTGGCGTCTTACTCATACTCCCTTTTCTTCTATGTAACACCCTATTCATCCTCCCTTCCTTTTACAACTATGGTTTGTGCCTTGCGCTTTGTTTAATTGTAATTATTGCTTTAAAATTCCGGCACTGTAAGAGACCTGGTCAGGTGGAGGAAGTTAACTTACGCAAGGTTTAAGAATCGGCCCAAATAATTTCAAAATTAGGTACGAAAGTATAAAGAACAGAAATAACTCGGCACACGCGCTCCAACTCAACGGACGCAGTTCTTCTCCCGTTTTCTCCCTCACAAATTTCAATTTAAAGCTTGACAGAAGCTTTCGCCTCGATTGGAAAAGGCGTTCAAATTTTAGAAACCATAGACTGCAACTAATTACGTTTTATAGCAACAAAGCAAGGAATGAAGAAATTGATACCAGTTTACGGAGTAATTTTACGTGAAACATTGTGTCGTTTAACGAATTCGTTAGATTTTATGAAGTCATCGACTTCAAAATATCTTCAATTTAAGTGACACTATTTTTTTTTTAGATTTCGTACCAGTTTCTTTAAAGAAGTACCATTTTTACAAAATATTTTTCCTCTAGGGTTTTTGTTAGTTATTGATCCCAATTTAATAAATTCAATGTATTTATATGCAAATGCTGCTCCTCGACTTACGCAAATCCCACGTACGCGATTTTTCGTCGACCCCACCTATTGCGTAATTTCAGGGTGTCTCAGCAAACGATATCACTGATTTCTTACAATTTTTAACTAAGACAGAGCTGATAAATAAATATACTTAAGCTACTTATTCACTTAGCCTACTAGGATCACATTAACATTGTTGAGTATTTATACGATTTACAGTTGACTTGAAACTTAATGAATTACTCAGGTCAGAATTACTCATCGCATAAGATGCTAGGGTTCCTGATAGCCATAGTAGAATAAATTTTATCGGTAACTCATTCAAGGTCATTTGCACCAGTTACTCATTTCAGATTATTATACATAAATGATAATATATTGGTCATTGTGTATATCCCTTTTTAAGTACTACGGTAGAAAATTAAGATTTATATAAAGAGTCATCAATCAAACACTTGGAAACATCTTGGAATCACCCTTCATAACAATTTAAACTGGAGTACACATATTCGAAGAATATGCGGTAAAGCAACTATAAAGTTTGGTTTTATATAGCGTATTGTAGGTAGATGTGATGAAAAGGTTAGAGAGCGATGCTATTTCTCGTTAGTTAGGCCCTATCTGGAATATGTGGCGAGTGTTTCAGATCCACCGGATGAAACTAATGCTCGCAAACTCGAGAAAGTACAGCACAAGGCGATAGGATTTGTTAAAAAGTGCTGCGATATAAAAGCAAGCGTTACGCAAATGCTCCCAGACGCAGGCTTGGAATCCTTGAAAGGAAGGAGATTAGAAGCTAGACTGCGATTGCTTGCTAAATTCAAAGAAAGTGCATTTGCGGAAGACCCATTTAAATGGTATTTTGCGACCCCCCCTGCTACTTCGTCCGATCCCAGTGAGTGTAAAACCACAGTGAGACCACAGCGAGCGTAAAATAAGAGAAATATATGCAAGGACAAGTCGTTTAAGGGACTAGTTCTTTCCGCGAACGATACGCGATAACAATAAACTAAAGAAGTAACTCGAACGCTTGGTATTTACACCCACTACTACACGCCAAAAGGCGGCTTGCAGGGTATTTATGTAGATGTGGATGTGGAACGTTTTTAAAAGAAAGCGTAAGAAGTATTAAAAAATTAATGTTTGTTAGCCATTCACGGCTACCAAAGCGACCCTGAATCACTGAAATCCTCACCATGTATAATTATCGCTGGTAATCCTCTATATACGGAAGTATGTACGTACGCATACAATTTGGACATCAATTTGCAGTCATTGTCTTAGAGACCCACATTGGTTAAAGACGGAGAAATTTTATTTTTTACCTTGAGGACAGGAAAAGGTCTGTTATGTTGTAAAGTAATCGACAAAATATCACTATTCGTGAATCATTCCCCCTTTCCACAGGCCAAAAAGCCGCTTGCTCTATTTATGTAAATGAATAATTCAATGAATAATTTCAGGGATTTATTATTATTACATGAACGTAGACACCGTATTTCTAGATAATAATACCACTATGCACTAGACGAATAAGTCAAATATTTTGCTCCGTTGATTTTATCAAACAAATTTAATTTATATGAACTCCATATCTGCCGCAATTTTACCTATTCGATGCTACGTATCAGTAGATACATATCAGAGGGCTTTATGTTTTCGAGTTCTTTGGATTTTAAGAGGATTCATCAAACTAATCAGTATATATTTTGAAATCACTCATACAATTTCAATGAACCATTTAGAAAAGAACTTTTCCTTAAAAGGATATATTTTTATGGTTGGACGTGCCGTTGCAAGACGTATTCCAATCTAATAGTCGTTTTTAAATACCCTCAAATTTCCACTGAGTGTTTGTTTAAATACCGTAAGAGATGAAGTAAGGATGAATAATTTTGTTTCAAATTTTCAGAAAATTGCTGTAAATTAAATATTGCTTTGATGAAGATCTCATTTGCAAAATCTCGGAAACGCTCTTTCAATTTTCTTGGGAATTTAATTTCGCAAATGAATTAAGTATTTTCTATTCCGCAATCTTGCTTTCCTTTTGGGCTACAAAAAGAATTTTAATGTGATTTGCTCCATGCCTAGGACAAAGCTGATCCTCTGTTTTGGAAAGTAGTTATAGAGTTCAGCTTTGTGATTATAATGGCCTCTATCTAGAAATAGGCGCCAAAAATACAACCATTTACATGCTGTGCTAAACGAATTTCTCTTTATAATACTATAACTTTCTTTCTCTGAGGAATAAGGTTTTACAATCAAAAGTTGAATGCCAAATAAAGAAATTTGTGTATTGTAATGAATAAGAGAGGTTATATTAAAATAGGTATACATTATTTATGATATTGTTGTCAGAATGTGTATATTAATTACTTCGCACATCAGGGATGTCCAATAAGTATTTAGTTGAGGAATTTATATTTAATTATTATTATTAATAGTTATTATTTATGAATTTTATA
>KZ308476.1:73815-110935 GCA_000376725.2 Ladona fulva | reverse complement strand
TTATTAATATAATTTATATTTATTATTACTATTTCACGTATTCTTCAGAAATTTCTTCAAACTTAATCAGAAGAATGTTTCAATTCATTAAGAATAACTTAATCTCATTTTCATCGATGTTCCGCATAAACATATTACTTTTACATTTAACGCATTAAGTAACAGGAAATTTAATCGTAAATATTTACGTTTCTATAAATAAAGTTTTGTTGCTGAAGTCCGATAAATCCGAAATTAAAGTCGAATAATTAAGCCACTGAAATTAAAACGAATTAATGCAAGTTTGTTGCATATTTATCCTTCAAATGAGCAAAGTTTGATAGAAAGCCGTTCAAATTTAGGTATTTTAATAGATGATAAAAGAAAGCCTTGCACTCTCGAAAATGAAGAATTGCATGCAATCGTACGGAAACACATTATTAGCTCCGGGGTCCCGCTCCGAGTGTTTCCGTGGATGAAATACGTTTGCCTAGAGTATCTAGCATGTAGAAATCCAACGGAGTTTGCCGCATCTCCGAATCTCACCATTTCTGAGATAGGGAGGGGGATAGACGGACAGACAGACAGGCAGGCAGACAAACAGACGGATAATTTGCAATTTATATGTAATATTATTTATAAAAGTAAAGGTTTTCTTTGAAAATTTATACTGCCAAGTGATTGGAATTTGTTGACACTTAAGGCAAAAGTTTCGGCCTAAATCGTACGACCTTTTATTTTCAAGAGATAAAAGAAAAATCCCAAGGAGGAATGGACTTGAAAAAAGTCTGACGGGACTGGGATTCGAACCCGGGTCTCCCAATTGCCGGTCGGGTGCTCTGTCCGTTGAGCTATTTCGGCAGGACATTTGTCCAAGCCATCCGGGAGACTTCGTGGGCAACGGACAGAGCACCCGAGTCCATCTTTCCTTGGGATTTTTCCTGGGTGCGCACCATCTTGTGCTAGATCACCCTTACCCGTTTCCTATATAAAGGAAGGAGAAACGACCATCGTTCTGTTATTTTTTGTTTTAGTAGCTGTATTAGATGTCAGAGCTTTGAGATTTATTATTTTTGTATGTCTATGTCTATGTTTTTACCCTGCAAGCCGCCTTTCGGCGTGTGGCAGGGGGTGCATGCACCATGACTCTATTTCCCTAATCGATTATTTTCGCGTATCGTTCGCGGAAAGAATGAGTTCTTGAATCTATTCGTTCTAGCATCTATTTCTCTGATCTTTCTCGCATTATCGGAACGGCCTATGTAGCATGGTGAACGCATTACATCCGCTACATCGCTACATCATCTCTAAACGTGCTTTCTCTGAATTTATCCAGTAAATTGATCCTTTGTTGGACTCTTCTAACTTCCAATGATTCCCATTTTGAGTCCTGTAGCATCTGAGTGACGCTCACTGATTTATCGTAGCAATTCTTTACAAAACGTATCGCATTTCGCAGCACCTTTTCTAATTCTTTAATACAACACTTATCGGCAGGGTCCCATACACTACACGCATACTCAAGATGAGGTCTGACTAACGCAAGATAACATCGCTCGCGAACTTTTTCGTCGCTCCGACCGACTATTCTCTTTACGAAGCCGAGTTTTTTAAGTGCTTTTCCGCATATATTATGGATGTGAGTACTCCATGCTAACTTATTCGTGAGAGTTACTCCAAGATATTTCACTAACTCTACTGTTAATAAGTTTATCCCACGGAGACTGTACGGATAATCTTTAAAAATAGATTTTCTTTCGAAGAAGTTAACTACTGAACATTTGTCTACATTTAGCTCTAATTGCCAATCATCGCACCATTTCATAATGTTATCTAAATCATTCGACAGGGTTAGTCTATCCTCTTTACTCTCTATTTCCCTATAAATTACCGTATCGTCTGCAAATATCATAACTTTACTACCAATAAGATTGCTGAGGTCGTTAATATATACTAAAAATAGTAACGGTCCGATTACAGTACCCTGCGGGACTCCCGAGGTCACCTCTTGTTTGTTGTTGTATGTGTTGTTATCAGGAAATATTTCTCGTTAGCTTGTTACATTCCATGTTATTGATAGAATATGGCATTTGTCGTCTTGCTAAGCATAAATTTCTTAATTTTCATCATTTTCATCACATAGTTTTCCATTTATATTCGCATCTTCCACCCCTATCTATTTTTTGGTACCTAACGGCAACTAATCATTCTGTTTGGAGTAATCTTCTTCCGTCTCTTCCTTTTGATTTTCCGCTTCAACACATCATAAATTCAGTATGCAGATATGCTTAAAATTAATTCGACGCATTTTACCTACATCTATATTCACTTTGGCTTTTATTCATATATCATTGCATGGGGTTTTTCTAGCGAGAAATAGAAGTGAATTGAAAATTTAAATTATTTAATGAAGTAATCAACTGGTTGTGAATGATTTCAAAAGGATATTTTATAGAATTTTCTGCAACTATAACGCCCACTGAAAACGTTTTACTTTAATACCGTCATTCCTCAGATTAAAATTATTACCCTTGAATGACTGAGGCAATTTCATTCTAAAGAACCTTTTTCTGAAGTCTTGGTGATTCTTTCGAAAGATATGCTTGGGATAATCGAGCCGGTAAGTTCCTCTCACTCCCTTATAGAAATAGGCTTCTAACCTCAAAGAAGCCGAGGAGATAGGATCGTTGAGTTCAAGAGGTTCAAATTAGCCTCAACGAGAGTTAATTATCCATAAATTTAAATCAATTCCTCTTCTTTGGCTACCTTATTAGTGAAATGCGTTTATTTTATTACATTATAAACTCTGATATGTAAAGAATGAAAGAATCCTACAATTGTCTCTCTAAATAGTATCTCCTATTTACGTTTTGTCTTCTTACGAATCTCAAGGATCTACAGATTTACTCCTCTTAATTAAGGTAATGATTCAAATCGCAAAAATTGCAAAGATCAATTTATTGAGTACGAGCTAATTTCCGAGGGATATGAATTTTAATACTTATTCAATCTTTTCTCTCTATTCTGTCGTATTTTAGTTGCAAAGGATTACAAAATTGAAATCTCTCTAATTTATAGATTTGTTCAAGCTAAGAACTAAATTATACTTGTATTTTGTTACCCTTCTTATTAAATAAAACTGTTTGATTTCATTGCAGAATATTACGGTGATATCATGTCGTGTCGTTATAATCATATTAATTTCAGAAAAGCACAAGAGAATTCAGCATCCGTACGGAACACACAATAGACTGGTTACAGCTGAAATACTTACACTGGATCCATGTTATCTAACTCAAGATGAAAGTAAACATGATATATTTACCTTCGATCATCTATGAAAACATTCCGTGGACCGTTGCTAATTTATTAACTATCGGTCTGTCAACGCAACTTATGGATCGATAGAGATGTGTTTACCCTTTATTAGGGAAATACTTATTCCATAAATAGCTCACTCCTTATAAGTAAAATAGGCTGCGCTTCTTTTCTTGCTCATAATGGCCGGCCTTAAAGAATGAATAGATCGAAATCCGAATTAAAAAAAGTTTCCCTTATGAAACTTTTCTCCAAGGCTCTCCCTCATCTCATTTTCAAACTAATGAATAGCAATCCATCTTCCTCACGAAGCAGAGTGACATCGTATCGGTAGTCTCCTCTGCAAGGCTTTTGCCGCATAAATGAAAAAATCGAAGAGAAATAAAAGTATCGGCAGAGAAAGAGGATACAGTACTCTTGCTCGGACCTTTATCGGGCGATGTCAAAGACGCCGATACGGTTACTAGGGATAGATGCTTTAATAGGGCACATCCTTATTCCTTTCGAAGATAGGGAAATAAATACAAAAATTGGAGTTGGATGAAATTTCTTCTCCGATACATTAATTTTTCTTATTGGAATATGTGTCTTGAAAGTCCTGGTGAAAAGATGAATCTTGAATGAACGAACAAGAATGAAGAGTACCTTTTCCACAGTTTATTGAGGCAAGACCGGTTTATTTTATCAAATAATCGCCGTCATTAGTTACTCACTGTTACCGGTCGTGGCTTAGTAATCCGTGGAAAACTTATTCTTCTGAATTACTTTTATTTCGATGTGATGGATTTCCGCTAAACGAAGGCTTCCTCCGTGAAGGAATCTTAAAGTTCATTTGAGTCAAATAACGTTCATTATCACTTCTTTTGATATATCTTAAGATGACGTAATGACCTTTTGTGAATTTAAACCCATAGTTATGATACAAATACAGGTAAGATGCGTTATTATGTACTATGTTAGGTATATGATGAATGCAAAATCTAAATAAGAAATATTTCTCCCTTTAGTAGTGGTTTTACGAATTGATTGGTGGTCTGAATACTTAAATAATTCAATGATTACAAACTGCGATGTACACGTAGAATCATTAAGCCATACTTGGATCAGAAATCATCTTTTCCTCTGCCTTCCCTTCCACATCGAGTTGGACTGGTCCCGAATTTTCCTCTGCGTTGCCAAATGTATGCAGCAACCCCATATGCATTACTCTGTATCCGAAAATGAAGAAAGATTTCTCATGGTACTTTCAGTTTGTTACTCTATCATACTACATATCGATTTCCGACCATACAAATTACTGTAATTCAGTCGTTCTTTCTTTTCTTGATAAAATCACGACAACTACTCAGTTTATTGATTTATAAGATAAGGGTCTTCTGATATTATAAGATATAAGACTCATAAAATGAAATTGAAATACTTTGTAATTTTCCACAGGTGTTTATTTCGCGACCGGTTTCGTAAGAGGGTCTTACATCTTCAGGCAAATTTTACAAATTTCTCCATAGTATATATAGAAAAGTTTAAGGGGGAGGAGGGAGGGGAGGGGACAGGGAATCATGGAAAATTTGGCTAGGTAAAGAGAGGAGAGGGGAAGGGTTCAGAAACAATTGATCGTTGACCAGCATTCGGTTTTTCGGAAAGTTCCGGATCTCCACTTCCTCCAGGAGGTCTAAACGGCGGGAGTTCACCTCTTGGTGCAGGCGTCTCGGCTTAAAATCGCTCTTATGGTCGTTTTCAAGGAGGTGAAGGGCAAAGCTCGAGAAGGGAGGTTGTCTTCTCTGCAGGCGGTAGTCCCTTTGGTGTTCAGCCGCTCTGACCCTCAGACATCTTCCAGTTCTCCCTAGGTATTTAGCGGGGCAATCTGAACAAGAGAGTTCGTTCTCGATTCCCGCGGAATTAGCGGGAGACTTAAGGAAAAAACTGTTCCCAAAAAATGTAATTTTAGTCAGTTTTGATGTAAAGAATCTATTTACTTCCGTACCAATCGAAGAGGCCGTTTTATCCATGGAAGCTCACCTGACTACAGCATCAATTAATCTGAAAACCAAGGATGAACTAATAACTTTAACAAAAATCTGTATCGAACAGAATTTCTTTGTGTTCAATAACCAATTCTACCGCCAACGAGAAGGCCTAGCGATGGGATCTCCCTTATCCCCTATCCTCGCGGAATTCTTCATGAGCAAACTAGAGGAAAAATTATTTAGCTCCGATGCCGTTTTATTAAAGCATTCCCTTTACTGGCGACGATACGTGGACGACATATTCTGTGTCTGGGGCGGCAGTTACAGGCAATTGGATCTGTTCCTGAAAAAGTTAAACTCCCTTCATCCGAACATGAACTTCACAATGGAGATAGGAGAGAACCAAAAATTGAATTTCTTGGACCTCTCCATATCGATCAGGGATGGAAAACCAAGTTTTGAAATTTATCGGAAACCAGAATTCACCGATCAAATAATACCCAATTCATCATCCCACCACTACTCCCAAAAGCACGCGGCTCTCCACTCCATGCTACATCGTTTGATCAACATTCCCCTCTCCGAAGAAAACTTCGCAAAAGAATTGAATACTATTAAAACAATAGCCACTACAAACGGCTATAGCAAATCTTTGGTCGAGAAACTTTTAAAAAAGAAACTCATGAAAGAAGCCTCCAGGAAAATCGCCCCCGGCCTCCACCCCGCTGAGAAGACGCTCGTCACCTGGCGAAAATTACCCTTTCTGGGAAAGTTATCATACCAGCTGAGTAATACTTTCCCAGAGCACATTAGGCCTGCGTTTCGTCCCAATGCCAACATATTAAGCATTTTAGGAAATACCAAGGACAAAAGAGAGATGGAATCTACCAGCGGAGTCTACGAACTCTCTTGTTCAGATTGCCCCGCTAAATACCTAGGGAGAACTGGAAGATGTCTGAGGGTCAGAGCGGCTGAACACCAAAGGGACTACCGCCTGCAGAGAAGACAACCTCCCTTCTCGAGCTTTGCCCTTCACCTCCTTGAAAACGACCATAAGAGCGATTTTAAGCCGAGACGCCTGCACCAAGAGGTGAACTCCCGCCGTTTAGACCTCCTGGAGGAAGTGGAGATCCGGAACTTTCCGAAAAACCGAATGCTGGTCAACGATCAATTGTTTCTGAACCCTTCCCCTCTCCTCTCTTTACCTAGCCAAATTTTCCATGATTCCCTGTCCCCTCCCCTCCCTCCTCCCCCTTAAACTTTTCTATATATACTATGGAGAAATTTGTAAAATTTGCCTGAAGATGTAAGACCCTCTTACGAAACCGGTCGCGAAATAAACACCTGTGGAAAATTACAAAGTATTTCAATTTCATTTAGTATGGCTTTCCACCAAGTAACGCCTGAGCATATCGATTTTATATATAAGACTCATAGTTACTCATGGTACACTCAGTGACCTCATTTCCTTTCCATTAACGCAGAGCATATTCCTCACGTATCTGCATTTATTTAAAGCATGCACTAATCATTTAACGAAATCGTTACATATTTCTATAGAATTATATATTTCTCTTTTACTTTCGTCTGGTAAAGGTTTCAGACAAGGAAATGGGTTAGATGACTTGGCACGATAAGTCGTGCATCTCGGAAAAATCCCCAAGGAGAAACGGACATGAGTAGATATAATCAGCGGGTTTTGGCGCATCTTATCTCCGATCTAATCTAAGATTGATGATAAGATAAGATAAGATTGATTGATAAGATAAANGAAAGGATGAGGAGGATTAAAAGTCAATATTTTTTAAACTTTTTTTATTTTTCAAGATCGTTTATATATACATATAAATATTTCAATCGATATTCATCGTCAAAACAAGTTTGTCTTCAATTCTTTTTAAAGTAATGGTTTGATTGTCTGACTTGTTATAGTCCTCACACTGCTCATCAGTAAATTTATAATATTTGGGAAGAAATATTGTCCCAATCTCTAAGACCGCTATAGTGGTCCTCCCAAATCTAGTCGTTATCCTCTCCAGTTTCCTTATCGTATACTCTCTATTCTCCTCTAGCTTTTCCTTTTTTAAGAAATTCTGCATGGTGTTACCCATGCTAATAATTTCAGCCAACATCTAAAAAATAGGAATAGATTTATTTTTAAAGAGTGCTTTCCTTGAAAGAGTTCAAATATTATATACACTTAAAATTCAAGCCTTCTTTTTCAGTATTTGTAATCACCTCCAAACCAAAATTTTCTAAGATGCTAGTGTCAGCAATAAAAAATTCCTCTTGTGAGGGACCAATTGGTTTTTTTTCTTTCATTAACAAATATTACCATCTTCTCTAGACAGATTAGCTAGATAATAGTAAATTAAAGATAGAACAAGGAAATATTACTGAACTAGATTAAAAGTCAAAATTTTTAAAACTTTTTTATGAAATTTTGCATTATGTCCCCGCTAGTAATCACTTTGGTTATGCATGAGGGGTAATTTGGTTTCTCACTCCTACTTTGAAAGACTAGCATCTTCTTGAAACATATTAAATAGAAATACTTACATTTTTTTCGGTATTCATGATCGTTTACTCGCCACAGCAATCAATTGACTCGCTCGTTTTTACTCAGCACAGCAGCAGAAGCAGATGAGCACTCAACAAACGCACAATACTCGTTTCAGTAGGATAATGGAGTTACCCTCATATGAGCAGCTATATATATATATATGTTTAGAGTGTTGTAAGGATATGCATGGTCTTGTTGATAAGGGATAGGAAGTCCTTGCACGAGGAGATGAGCGACCCCAGTGGATTGCTGCAAGAGTCAGCAGGAAGAAATGCATCTGCCCTTGCATGAGATGAGTGACCCCAATAGATTGCGAATGTGGAGTGTTTCAAGGATACACGTGGTCTTGTTGATAAGTGATAAGAAGCGCTTGCATAAGGAGATGAGTGGGCTGACAGGAAGTGTATCTGTCCTCGCATGAGATGTATGGTCTCAATAGATTGCAAAATAATGCATGGTCATCTTAAGTGTCCTTTGCACTTGTATGGAAGTGCTTGCACGAGGAGATGAGTGACCTTGACAGAAGAGCTGCTAGGATATGTATGGTTTTGCTGATCAATGATAGGAATTGCTTGCAATAGTAGATAATAAGATGTGAGTGGAGTGAGAATTGCAAGGGGGAATTTGAGGGGTAAATTAAAGATTTTTATTCAGTGCATCAGTGTTCATTTGTTATTTTCTCCAGTGCATTTATACTCAAGAGATGGGTACATTCTAGAGAGAGGAATGGTAGGAATTTTTTCAGTAGGAGGTAAGTTCATATATTATATCATATTTAAAATTCTTTTAGAATTTATATATTATATCATACTTAAAATTCTTTTAGTTAGCCAATCTTAGTGATTAGAATTAATCTTTCTATAGAATGGAAGAAGAGGATGGAATCGAAGAGGATGGAATCAAGGAAATTGCTGCTGCATTTCAGGATAGGCTTAAAACATACTGGGTGAGTGGAAATGAGGCATATAAAGACTTAATTTCATTTTTAGAATACTGCACGGATAAGTTAGTAATAAAGATCAGAAAGGAGCTAAATAACTATACTGCTTTGAAAATCAATTTATATGTTATAGCAAAATATATTAAGGAAAATAAGGTAGAAGAAAGAAATTTTAAAACAAAAAATACTGAAGTTTTCAGAAATACGGATTTAGGTCAACTGTTAGATATTTTATACAGCAAGTTAATGCGAGAGAAATCCGAACAACAATCAAAGGGATCAGGATGGGCTTTAAGTGAAATAAAGGGTTTAGAGCTTCGAATAAATAAGTACAGCGTACTGGGAGCTTCAACTTACATTGAATTACCACCAAAAATAAAATATACAAAATCAGTCATAAATGTGAGAAACAATGATATTTTTTGTTTTAAGTATGCCATTTTATCAAAATTTATTCAAAAAGATGCAGATCGTGTTATTAAATATAGAAATGAGGAATTAGAAATTAAGTATGATTGGAATTGTGTAAAATACCCTGTGGAATTAAATGAGATTCCAAAATTTGAAAAAGTAAACTCTATTTCGATTAATATTTTTAGTTTTGATGACAATGGATATATATTCCCCTTAAAAGTAGCGAATGAAGAATTAGAAGATCATCGTGATATACTGTTCATGTCAAAAGAAAATACAAATCATTACTGCTGGATAAAAAATTTTGAAAGGCTAGTAGTGAGTCAAATTGGAAAACATAAGGGAAAAATTGTAATTTGCAAACGGTGTTTTTCACATTTTTATAGTAAAGAGAAACTTTTACAACATAAAGCATATTGTTGTAACAGATCTATAGCAAGGATAATTCTCCCTCGTGAAACAGATAAATGGATTACATTTAAGAATTTCTCGCATACGGTAAAAGTTCCATTTGTGATATATGCAGATTTTGAAAGTATATTGTTGCCAATCCAAAACTGTACTCCTTCCCCACTTAATTCTTACACAAAATTTGTTCACCAACACATACCTTTTTCATTTTGTTTTTATTTAGTTTCATCAACTGGTTTAAAATTTGACCCTTTTATTTATCGTGGACCTAATGCTGTTGAAAGATTTTTGGAAAAAATTAAGGAAGTAGCAGAAATGATAGGAAAGTTTAGAAATGTAGTTCACGCAAATTGTAATTTAAATTCTAAAACACCTGATTTTATTCCAGTTTTTATACATAACCTATCAGGTTATGATTCACATCTGATTGTACCACACTTAGGTTATGATGAAAAGAGGATTAATTGTATTCCAAATTCGGAGGAGAAATACATTTCATTTTCAAAATCGATTAGCTCAAATATCTCTATCAGATTTATAGATACATTTAGATTCATGCCTGCATCACTATCTCATCTAGTTGAGAACTTACCTAGACAAAACTTTGCACATGTTACAAAGTTATTTGGGGATAAAACAGATTTAGTTATTCGTAAGGGGATATTTCCTTACGAGTATCTAGATTCATGGGATAAATTAAATGAGGATAGCTTACCGCCCAAAGAAAAATTTTTTAGTTCCTTAACTCAGGAGATTGTGAGTGATGAAGATTATAGTTTTGCTAATAAGATATGGAAAGAGTTTAATTGTAAAACATTGGGAGAATATTCCGATCTATATGTAAAAACTGATGTTATGCTTTTGGCAGATGTCTTCGAAAATTTTAGGGATATGTGTCTCGAAACATATGGATTAGATGCAGCCTGGTATTATACAACCCCAGGTCTTTCGTTTGATGCTATGTTAAGATATACAAAAATTGATCTTGAATTATTAACTGATTACGAGATGGTTATGATGGTAGAGAATGGGATTCGCGGGGGAATAAGCCAATGTTCCAAACGGCATGCAAGAGCAAATAACAAATATATGAGCAATTTTGATTTAAATTCTGACTCAAACTACATTATGTATTTAGATGCTAACAATCTTTATGGGTGGGCTCTGTCACAACCTCTTCCTCAAAAAAATTTTGAATGGGTTGATAGTAATTTGGATGTAATGACTATTCCTGATGATGCGGCAAATGGATATATTTTAGAGGTTGATTTGGAATACCCACATGAACTTCATAACACACATTCAGATTTGCCTTTTTGCGCAGAAAATAAAACCCCTCCTAATGGTAAACATAGGAAACTTTTATTGACTTTAGATAATAAAATAAAATATACTATTCATTACAGAACATTGAAACAGGCAATTTCTCATGGATTAGTATTAAAAAAAATACATAGAGTATTAAAATNAGAATTTTACCTTTATCTTATCATCATCTTATCTTATCATCAATCTGATCTTGATCAAATATTAGATAAGTCATAATTTTACCTTTATCTTATCATCATCTTATCTTATCATCAATCTTAGATTAGATCAAAGATTAGATGCGCCAGCATTGCACCTTTATCTTATCAATCAATCTTATCTTATCTTATCATCAATCTTAGATTAGATCGGAGATAAGATGCGCCAAAAACCGCTGATTATATCTACTCTATCATAACTCAAGCTCACTCTTCAGGAAACTAAGCGGTCGTATCATGTTTCTCGCATACTCTGTAAACAACTAAGTGTTTTTAAACTTACGTTTCTAAACGCTTACTATTTAGAAAACTATTTGTTCTATCATGATGCACGCTTAATATTTATAAAACTAAGCGGTTCTGTCATAATTGAAGCTTTCTCTTCAGAAAACTAAGTGGTTCTATCATTATTCTCACTTACTCTTCCAAAAGGAAGCGCTTTCCACATATTCAATCTTATTCTTCAGAAATCTAAGCGGTCCTATCAACACTCAAGCTTACTCTTCAGGAAACAAAGCAGTCCTATCATGATTCTCGCTTAATCTTTAGAAAACTAATCGTTTCTATCTTATGAAAGGTTACTCTACAGATAACTAAGAGGTTCTACCAAACTTCAATCTTTCTCTTCGTAAAACTGTGGTCCTGTCACGACTCTCACTTAGTCTTTAAAAAAACTAAGAGTTTGTATCATAATTCAATCTCTCTCCTCAGAGAACTAATCGGTTCTATCATGATTCTCGCTTTATCTTCAGATATTTAAGCGGTTCTATCATAAGTTCTGCATTCTCATCACAAAGATAAGAGGTCCTATCATATTTCTGTCTCATTCATTTGAAAACTAAGCGTTTTAGTCATATTCAAGCTTATTAATAAGAAAACTAAGTTGGTCTATCATAATTCGAGCTAATTTATACTAAAAGTAACCAGACATATCGTATGTGAAGCATACATTCGGAAAAATACGGAGGCCTATCGTAGTTGAAGGTCACTGTTCGGCATACTACACGGTTTTATCATAATTTATGCAGATATTTCGAAAAACTAAGCTTCTTTATTATATTTTAAGCTTACTCTTCGGAAAACTAAGTAGTGCTCCCCATAATAGCAGCTTGGTGTTCCGCAAACTAAGTGGTCCTATCATAATTTACGATTACTTTACGGAAAGCAAAGCTTTCTTATCATATTTTAAGCTTACTCTTCGGAAAACTAAGCGGTCCTATCATAATTGAAGCATACTATCCGGAAACAAAGCTCTTCTTACATAACTTTACCTTACTTTTCGAAAAACTAAGTGGACCATTGAATTGATAATTGAAGCTTATTCTTCGGAAAACTAACTAGTGCATTTCTAATTGAAGCATACTTTTGAAAAACTGAGAAATCCTCTCAAAAATTAAGCTTTAAAATTTAGTCAGTCCTATCATAATTTACTCTTCCTTCTTTACTCTTACTCTTCGATAAACTAAGGAGTTTTATCATAATTTTATCTACTCTTAGGAAAGCAATAGGGCCTATCATAATGGAAGCATACTCTTCGGGAAGGTAAGCGGTGCTGACATAATTCAAGCTAATATACACTAAAACTAAGCGGTCGCATCATAATTGAAGCTTACTCTTCGGAGAACTAAGGGGCTATTTCAGAATTGTTTTAGTTTTGGAACACTAAACGGTCCTATAATCAGTGAAACTAATTCTTCGGAAAACTAAGCTGTCCTATCATATTTTAAGCTTACTATTCGGAAAAAAGGGGTCCATTCATAATTTAAGCTTACTCATCGAAAACTTGAGCAGTGCTATTATAATTGAAGCTTACTTTTTGAAGAAATAAGCATCCTATTATCATAGAAGCTCCATCGGAAAACCAGGCGGTCCTATTATAATTTTAGCTAAATTTTCATAAAACTAAACCGTCCTATTATAATGTATGCTTATGTCTCTGAAAGATAAGCAGTTGTATCATAACTCAAGCTAACCTATTACAAAACTAATGGTTCCTGTCATAATTGAAACTCATGCTTCTGAAAACTAAGCGGTCCTAATATCATTCAAGCTAACTTATCAAATAAATAAGCGGTCATCAATCAAGCTAACTTATCACTAAGCGATTACTTCTAAGAAAGCTAAGCAGTCCTATCATAGAAAACTTAGCGGTTGTTATCATTATTTAAGCTAACTCATGAGAGACATATGCGGTATCATCAATATTCAAGGTATCATGAAACTAAGCGGTTCAATCATAATTCAAGCTAACTTATAGTAATACTAAGTGGTCCTATCATAATTTAAGCTAACTCTTCATAAAACTAAGTAGTCCTATAGTATTCCATTCCTACTGATTAGAAAACTAAGCGATCTCATTAATATCTAAGCTACCTCATCGTGAAACAAACCAAACCTATAATACACTTAGCGATTTCATTATAAAACTAAGCCATCCAATCGTAAATCAACCGGACTCTTCACTAAGCTAATTCAATCGATCACAAATCAATCGTTTTTTAGATTGAAAATTACCATGTATCAACAGTTTCAAAAAAACATTCTCGCTCTTTCTAAATTAACATTTTGCATCACAGAAGCATTTACATTTGTAAATAAAAATCAAGGTTTCTTATGCTTTGTATTGACTTATTTAGGTACACCTACGAGAGATATGAAACTATTTCGAGGTAGAAAATATAAATATTCATTATTTCCTGTTTATGATTCTCCTGATCTCTTATATAGTCCTAAATTTACATAGCTCTTCGCCACTTTAATTAGATTAGCACGTTCTAATTCTTTGCTTTAATGCATTTTCAGGTATCTTCAATGTATTTTTAGCTATACTGACAAATATTCTCAATACCAGATCATATAGGCTAATTGACAGTCATTTTGATCTTACATAAATAATACTCTGGGTGGTCAGGAATATATTAACTCAAAATAATAACAGGTTGTAGTATTTTAATGTAGTTGGGACGAACACTTTCTAACTGAATAGCTTTTAGTGATTCTTCCATTTTATCAAAGAATTCGTAATCAATGGATTTGCATCCCTTCTATATTCCCTCAGATAAGCAGACCGCCCCCAATATCTCAACTCTCCTATAGATAGAAAGCTTAAAACTTCTTGGGAGGATCATATACAATAGCGAGAGAGTCAGATTATCGTTAAAGAGATTGCTTCAATTATCTAGTATGAGTAAAATTACAGTATTTGTCATATTTTGAATAACAATTCTTCGTAAATGAAAACTCTCGAAAGGAGTACAATTAATGATTAAGGAAACACTTCCTGACATGCAATTACTTGTCATGTAATTAACTTCTTCCTAATATTTCCAAACTACCATTTTAATCACTATAAGTCCTAAACGAACTCCTAATTCACGTAAACTTTTCTCGATGTATCAAAGATCCTCGAACTAGATCCGTTTATTGTGAATAATATAAATAAATATGCTTAAATGAGACAGTTTATTGATAATTATGACCGCTTAAATCCGAAAACAACTTGTATTCCGTAACACTTTAATTGATCTTCGTTTCCTATAGCATTACTTTACTGGAGTTTCTTGTCTACCTAGTTTTCGTTAGTGTCGGTTAGAATTAATAGAAAGAAAAGATGCAATTACTCTCACTTCTTTATCCATCCTTAAGATTTAGTAATAAACTGAAATTTATCATTGGAGGGAGCAGAAAACTTTTAAAGTAAATACCTCAATGATTACGAAAATTTATATGTAAATGATTTATAAAATAGAATAATTTCGGAATTATGCAAAAATATAATAAAAAATATAAAGTATAAAATGGTTGCTTCATAAGAGAGCTCCACGCAGTTGTTTGATCACACCAATTCTGTAATAACAGCCGATGTAACTAACGCAAAACTTTGATATAATAGCTATTATAACTTTTAAGAATCTTCATATACATTACAATAATTATTAATTTAATTTAAGATTCTTCGTATACATAAAGATAATTTTTACATGAACAAAAACAACTTGAGTTCTGAAATTTATAAATGTTAGAATAAAGGGTTTAATATATCGTTCGATTTACTAGTTTTCGAGTATTTACAGCACTTTCTTCTGTCATATGTGCAATTTTTATCTCGTTTTCCTCACACGACATAGTATAAGAGAGTCACCACCACTAGACAACAGTTTTAAGAATAAAAATCCTTTGTTAAATTTCGCACATCATAAAATGCTAGAAAAATTCCTGTTCTACAAGGAAACTTCTAAAGGAATTCATTATGCACAGCCTTTATTAGTTATGGACAACGGCTTTTTCTGGAATATTTTAAAAAGCGAAAAGCGTCTCAAAACGTTCACGACCCAATGTATATGAACTTGAACGACCCAATTTACATGAACTTGATTTATTACCGGACTCAACGAGGCCTATGAATTGCGAATGTAAGTGAATATGTTTAAATGAAACAGATAATTGACAATTATATTCGCAAATAATACAAAGAGAAGTGGCATTCCTTCAAATTTTCCTTTCTTCAACGTCATTTTACTAGAGTTTCATATCTACCTAGTTTTCGTTAGTGTCGGTTGTGTAAACCTGTAAGTACTCTTACTCCTGAACTTGATGTATCGACGTCCTTTCTGCTTGTCCTTGTAATCAGCCGATGATGGGGGAAGGGAGGATTTGGAGGGATTACCTAAAGCCCTAAGAAGTGGACCCCCCCAGTCCCTTGTGACGTGCATTGAGGTTCATCCCTATTCATGCATAGGGAGCCCTCTGCCACAGGTCCTGGGGCAAGATGCGACCTTATAGACATATAGAGCAAGCGGCTGATTCAATGAGTGCATCGTTAGCTCACCGCCGCAGAAGAAGGTGAAAACTTCGAACTCGCCGCGTAATTGATTAATCTCAAATGAAGCCCGTGCCGAGAAAATAGATTGAATTTCTGAAGATAAAAATGTTTAATCATCCGAAACATCGAAAAGTTAAAAACCAAAATTTAAAACCAATCTCAAGGCAGAAATATTTCTTCGTCGTAGGTATTTTCCCACTCTTCATAATCAGATACTATTCCATGAAGGGTGCATATAGTATTCCTCGATAATGTGAAAATCATACATTTGTTCGTAGCCATTCCTATAAGAAATGCTGCAAATTAAGACAACATTTAAGCAACGTTTTCTTAATGTTTTAGTATAATCTTAAGCACACACGAAAGCAATCAGTGATGGACATTTTAAGAATTATGAATATCTTGGTTGCAATTCTCAAGGCTGGAATATCGTTAGCTGTCAGCAATAATTCAAAAATGCAGTCAAAAATTAGCCATATCAGAATTCCCAAGCATAGAACCTTTTTCACCTCCTGATAATAAATTAATGACATTCAGAAATTCTCTTTTATTTAGGACGAACTGCTACTTCAAATCTTCTCTATGGAAATACTAACTTGAAGGGAGAAGTTGATATACCCATAATCAAACATGAGTGAAATATGTATGGTTCACTATTTAACATGTAACTCAGTTATGGAATACAACTTGGAAACCTATAATTGGAGATTATTTGAGGGCACTGATTACTCCACAAGGTAACTGCATATATTGGTGATTCAATTTAAATGTCAATACTGAAAAATAATAAATTAAAAAATTGAAATCTTAAAAATTCTTCCTTAGATATCTTTACCATAAGTTTCCAAAAATTAATAAACATTATTAAGTATTTATCCGACTGTGAACTTTACATATCTATCGAGAATGTTTTCTCTCAAATTTCATCCTAAAGCTCCGAATTACCTTGTTTGAGATGTATTTTGTGGTATCGTGTTTCTCAGATTCGAATTCATAGTGGCTGTATTTTCTTTCCCATTATATCATTTTCTATTTGCAGATATCCGAATGATTTGCATCATTGCAGGAAGTGACTTTTTCATTCAATTTTTTCAAGTAAATAAGAACTCTTACGAATACCTTTGTTNATATAGATAGTGATCATAACCTAGTGATGGCGAAATGTAATTTGAAACTCAAGAAATTAAAGAGAAAGGAAACAAGGAAATGGCAACTTGACAGACTTAAGAATAAAGATTTTTTGGCAGAATATAGAGATAGAACAAATTGTTCTCTAATTTGCAGGAAAGGATGATGTCAACACGAAGTGGAATATGGTGAAAGAGAAACTTTTATCGATAGCAGAGGATGTAGTCGGAAGGAAAACCACAGAGAATAGAAAAGAATGGATAACACCGGAAATAATAGAGAAAATAAACAGAAGGGAGTTGAAGGGTTCAACCAAACACGAGAACATTCTAAAGTACGAGAAACTTAGAAATGAGATAACTAGAAAATAGATAACTATTGCAAGAAAGCAAAGGAAATATTTCTGGAAGAAAAATGTGAAGAAGTGAAGAAAATAATGGAGGAGGGAAAAATGGAAGCTGCCTACACGCGTATACAATCCTTCTTTGGTAAAAGGAAGGTATCCTGCCCACTGCAGTGGGGAGTACGTTTACGACAAGGAGGCCATAGCTAAAGAGTGGAAAGTAAATGTTGAGACATTATACAGTGGGAAAGGTCTAAGAGAGTATGAGATTGAAGAAGAAGAATCAGTCAATGGACGTCCATACACCAGTTTTATCTGGTTTGATTCAAGAGCAAAACACGTCCTATACACCAGAATGAAACGACTTGTGTTGTATGGGAAACTACGAGTGAGTTTCAATATAATTCTCATTACTAAATCTTAAGGATTTACCAGTGACAATAACAAAGAGTTGAAAAAGCTAGAAAAGAAATGAAAACGTACCAATGCAGGGCGATTTCTTCAGAAAAATGTAGCGTTCTTTCCTCACCAGAATGTCAGCAACAGAAAAAGAATACCTGAAACAAAATATATACATGTAATTATCTCATCTATAACACTTTGAAGCCGCATGGGTGAAAATAAGGACCGCTCTTTTAAACAACAAAACAAGTTTTATTCAACAGAACTGAACTACAATGCACGTGGTCGGATTGCGACCTCGACTCGTCTTGTATGAAAGGTAGATTGCTTCCGCGGTGACGGTTGAGAGTAGACTGTCCGTGAGGGCAATGGCTGCTGTCCCTCACTCGCCGTCACTTTTTCTGCCCTCTGGTGGTAGCGCCCCTTGGCTAACGAGCATCCAACATGGCCGCTGTCCGCTCTGTTTGGTCGCTACATCTAAGGGCTATATGGCGCGCCCAACATGGCCGCTGGGCGCTCCGAATGGCCACCACAACTTAAATACACGCAATCATTCACAAGATTTCCACAAGATACAAAAATTGATTAATAGCAAAACTCACCTGTTAACAATGAATTGCCAGTGATCTTATGCGTATGATTTCACCATTTAAAGTTCGTGAGTAGATACTAATTTACAAATGATTGGAATTTAAACAAAACCTACCAGTAAAGAGATATTTAATCCATAACATCTTCGATCTCCACACCTTTCACAAATCAGCAACCGTTGCGTTCAATTAAATTGTTAGTGCACGACTTCTTGCAATAGATGGCGCAGCTAGTATAGTATACTAGTATGGTATACTTGGATACTCTTCGATTTCGTATCAAAACTCTGGTGCTTACAATTCCCTTTTAATTTCAAACCTTTCCCACTTTCGTTTACGTTTCGTTTTCTCTTTTGTTTTAGCTGGCTGATTTTCGCACCAAAAATGGAGATAAATAATAATCGAAAATGATGATAAGGATATGTTCTAACCTTCCGTATACCTTATACGTCTCTTGTTCATACATATGCACCCATACGCTGTGCTGTGTGGGAAGGATTCGAACTAAGATTATACTGTAGGAGATTTTAAGGAAAAAGAGATGGGAGAAATATCGGGCGGACGCTGTCTAAAGATATATTTTCCTTGATTTTGAAAGAAATGTAGATTCACAAAACCAGTTTTTGAAAGGCTGTTGAGAATAACTTAGAAAAACCCACGAATTTGATTCGTAAACCTACATTTCGAGGTCTGTGACTCAATCGGCTCATTCTACAAACTCTACAAAGTCAATATAAATACATTATAAAATTACCTATGCAAGCGTAGTTAATAACTAAATCAAGAAATTAGGATGCCGGCAAAAATTTCCGCAGCGAATTCGGTACCGAAGCTTCAGACCCACTCGACCCGGCCTGCCGAGAATGGCTGGCGAAAATCGGCACGAATTGCGTGCAAAGTCCTCTAAAGTATTGGAGGGTTTAGAAAAGGCCGTAAAGGTCCTAAACCCGATGATAAGAAAATCCTCACCTACACCTCCAAGTGGTAGATGAAGTTTTGCGTTTTTCAACTCTACATCTACAAATGGAGTAGGGCATTCTCTTATCCTGGGATTGAGAAATCGGTCCCGAAGGCGGATGAACCATTTGGCGATGGTCAACGGCATAGATGGCAGAAGGCAATGGGAAACCACTGCTGTAAAGATCCGAAAGGTTATCCGAAGTAACGACAGTATGATTTGAGAAAATGCGGGCTTCAGTAATTTCATCCGAAGGTAAAAAGTCTCTCCGGGAGGGGACCACTAAAGACCGTATTTTTAACAAACGAAAGAAAGGTGATGAACTGAGAATAGGAAGTTGGAATGTTAGAACTCTTCTTCAGTGTGGTAAATTTGAGAATTTAAAAATGAAAATAAAATGGAAGAAACTGGACATGTTAGTAGTTTCTGAAGTGAGATGGCCTCAACCAGGAGACTTGTGGAGTGGAGATTTTAGATTCATTCACAGCGGAACGTGTGAAGATAGACTAGGAATTGGAGGAGTAGGAATAATGCTGAATGAGAAGATGGGACGCAGAGTAACGGGATATGTGCAATACAGTGAGAGGATTTTACTAGTGAAGATAGAAACAAAACCAAAGAACACTGTTATCATACAGGTGTACACGCCGACATCAAATCAGACAGATGAAGAGGTGGAGGCAATCTATGAAGGCTTGGAGGAACTTATGCGTGGGGTCAAGGGAGAGGAAAATTTGCTGATAATGGGAGACTGGAATGCGGTGGTGTGGGAAAAATCAGAAGATGGAATTGTAGGGGGATTTGGGCTTGGTAAAAGGAATGAGAGAGGAGATAGGCTTGTCGAGTTCTGCTCGGCGCACAGTCTCGTTGTGACCAACACCTTGTTTAAGCATCATCCTCGCAGGCGCTACACCTGGAAGGCTCCTGGTGAATTAAGGAGATTACAAATAGATTTCATACTAGTCAAAAAGAGGTTTAAGAACCAGGTAAAGGATAGTCGCAGCTATACTAGTCCAGATATAGATAGTGATCATAACCTAGTGATGGCGAAATGTAATTTGAAACTCAAGAAATTAAAGAGAAAGGAAACAAGGAAATGGCAACTTGACAGACTTAAGAATAAAGATGTTTTGGCAGAATATAGAGAAAGAACAAATTGTTCTCTAAATTTTGCAGGAAAGGATGATGTCAACACGAAGTGGAATATGGTGAAAGAGAAACTTTTATCGATAGCAGAGGATGTAGTCGGAAGGAAAACCACAGAGAATAGAAAAGAATGGATAACACCGGAAATAATAGAGAAAATAAACAGAAGAAGGGAGTTGAAGGGTTCAACCAAGCACGAGAACATTCTAAAGTACAAGAAACTTAGAAATGAGATAACTAGAGATTGCAAGAAAGCAAAGGAAATATTTCTGGAAGAAAAATGTGAAGAAGTGAAGAAACTAATGGAGGAGGGAAAGATGGAAGCTGCCTACACGTGTATACAATCCTTCTTTGGTAAAAGGAAGGTGAGGGGCAGTGGTTTGAAGAATAGCAGAGGGGAGTACGTTTACGACAAGGAGGCCATAGCTAAAGAGTGGAAAGTACATGTTGAGACATTATACAGTGGGAAAGGTCTAAGAGAGTATGAGATTGAAGAAGAAGAATCAGTCAACGTCGAGGAGAGAGGTGATTCCATCATGAAGGATGAGTTTGATCTGGCAGTACGGAAACTCAAGGATAGGAAGGCACCAGGAATCGATGATATCCAGGGAGAACTAATCAAAACAGCCGGAGAAGGTCTTTTGGAGACCATCTACAAACTGGTCTGCCAGATATATGAGACTGGAAAGATACCTGATGACTTCACTAAATGTGTCATAGTCCCCATTCCAAAGAAAGCGGCTGCTTCCAAGTGCGAACAATATCGAACAATTAGTCTAGTGTCTCATGCTTCTAAAATTCTAACTTCCATTTTGCTACAGAGAATTGAGTGTACGATTGAAGAAGTACTCTCAGATGACCAATTTGGATTTAGAAACTTTCACCAATGCTCTTCAATCTATATGTGCAGAAAGCAATTGATGAACTTCTAGAACGAATAGAGGGTGGACCGGTAGTGTAGGGAATAAGGATTCCAATGCTTAGATTTGCTGACGTTAAAGTGGTTTTCGCAAAAAGCGAGGAATAGCTAACACATAATCTTTCGGAAATGAATCACATTCTAAACAGTCAATACAATCTTAGATTGAATCGAAAGAAGACGAAAGTTCTCATCAGCAGCAGAGAAGGAAATATTGATGCCAGAATTAGACTGGATGGAGAGTTATTAGAAAAAGTGAACGAGTTTTGCTACCTAGGAAGCAAAATAACTCATGATGGAAGAAGCAGAAGAGATATATTGAGTAGGATACAAAAAGCAAAGATTGATTTTAACAACAAAAAGGGCCTATTCACTTCTAAATCCATCAATTTAGTATTGAGAAAAAAGTTAGTTAAGACCTATGTTTGGAGTGTACTGTTGTATGGTAGTGAAACATGGATTATAGGAATACTAGAAAAGAAACGGCTGGAGGCTTTTGAGATGTGGTGTTACAGAAGGATGTTAAAGATCAGTTGTCATAACTAACAAATCAGGAGGTTCTGAGAAAAGTGGATGAAGAGCAGTCTCTGTGGAACACCCTGAAAAGAAGGAGGGATAAGTGGATTGGACATCTACAAAGAAATTAACACCTCTTTAGGATCTTCTGAAAGAAAAAAGTTTCATATGCAGTGAAACTGCAGAGGAATTTTTGGAAGTAAAAATATACAATCAATCATTCTCTATTACATTCTGCTTCAACATTGCTGACATTCATTACTTCATTGTTTGCAGTTGCTGTTAATGTGCTCCTCAAGTTAACACACCTGGACACATCTGCTCATGCAACTAAAGGGCATCTCATAATTTTCTGTTGAATATATTTGTATGCATAATTATAAAAACAAACACAGTGACTTAGATTAGTAGTAAACTCTCTATTCATGTGGGTAAGATTCAGAGACTTCTTTTAGCTTTGAAATATTCCATCCCCAGCATTTAGTTAGCAGAATACTTCCAATTATAAAATTGTCTCAGTGAGAAAGAAAAGGAAGCAGTAAACCCACTTATCTTATGCCAAAAATGTAAAATATTTTTAAAATTAGCTTAAATCTATTTGTAAACATTAATTTTCCAAAGTTTAAATCTCTAATTTAATGTTGTGTAAACATTGCTGGGTTAAATTTAGAACCAATTAGGAGTGTTTCTTAATAAGCTCGATTTTACAATTTGTATATTTTGTTATTTGTTGCTTTGTCACGATCAACGAGGTGAGAAAATAACATATGTTAGTGCTGAGACATAAAAGGGAAAATATTTGGGGGACCAAAGGTGACTTATAGCAAAGATTAAATACAAACATTTTGTTGAACGCCAGGTTTACTGTGTAGATTTACCCAGGTGTTCTTTTTTGAGGACATCTTTCGATCAATTTCTGCATCTTTGTTTTCTACTCTCTGTTTAATACCTTCATTTGCAAATTCCACGAATACCTTTAAAGTGTACCACAACAATACACATAATTTTCAGAAGATAGTTTTAAAGGCCAATTTATTTATGCATCTGACCTCCATCCTATCTAAGGATTGACTCTCACTTTAGTGCAGGGATTTTGATAAAATATTTAGTGGAGAAAGTGGAGCAATGAAAAGATGCACTGGGGCTCATGTGAATGGTTTAGCTACAATAAATTATCGAAAAGTGTTAATCCAGGTATATGCAACCCGCAACACAAACCCAGTTCCATCCTAATTGCTGGGAAGATTACACTGTGTTTGCATATTTTTCTTCATCTTCCATCCATTTCCTTTTTCTATATATTTTACTCGCTGCTTAATATTGATTATTTGGGATGAGTCTTCCATATTTAATCTGACCTTACAGCTCAGATTTTTTTATGCAGTGCAATCTTTTCTCTCATCACCATTATATAAATAAAATAGATTGGAGTTGGATGCCTGATTCCATAGGTTAAAAAACGGTTCATGAATTAACTTGATGTCATTTAATTATCTCACAAGACAGTGAGGCATAAGTATAAAACATCTTTTTCTGACCTCAAGTTTCATCAGTGGTAACCATATTTCATACAGATAGGGGCAACTGATAGCAAGAGAGCAGCATATGCCTGTAGGAATTTATTTTTAATTTCTATATTCATGTACAATGTACATAATGTAATTTAATGAATGTAAGTCCTTCAAACCTGACCAGAATTTTATTTTCTCTATGCATTAAAGTTCTATCTACAAATACTTAGCAAAATTATAAAATGAATATGGAGTCTTCCTGAAGAAATTATTCACATGACATGTTAGGACAATTCCTAAAGTTAGGTTACAAGAATCTCTCACCTAAGTTAATGCTTGAGGTAGCTTCTATGTTTAAACAAGTGTTGAGTGCTAGGACTTTTTTCTTCCTTATTCAACTTAAAACTATCTTTTGCTACCTCATTCTCATGTTAATATCACATCACGTTTTCAAAGAGATAAAGATAGCATATTTACAATTGAAATACATATTTCTTTGTGAAGTATAGAGTATGTAATGTATTTCCAATTGAGGCAGAAATTCTTATGCCAACTTTATGCACCTTGGAGGGTAATAGTAATAACATTCAGTGTGTGCATTCAGTAGTGAGAAGTCTGGTATCTTCACTCAAATATGACCTTATATGGAACCCCTTCGTAATAAATTTGGGTGAAATATATAATTGGAAAAGCCAGGCTTTGTTTAATTCTGGTAATCTTAGCTATTTGTGAATTATAGGAGTGTCATACATTTATTAGAAATCTTTCATTAGTAGAGAGCAATTTGGTGGAGGATTTAGTGAAAAATATTCTAGCTATATAGTTTAATTTTTTCAATCTATAATTTTTAACAGAACAAAATTCACAGCCAACTGTTTTGAGCTGATATTTAGGGTCATCATACTGATGTTTTGCTTCCAAAGACCAAAAGTACAAATGAAGCCCTGAATACCAAAGAACAAAAAATAAACAAAGTTTTGAAAAATGAGATTCACTTACCAAATACTGCTAATAGGGTTGTGTAGAAGATATTTAGAAAAGTTACCTGTACAGAGAAATGTATCCATATAGAAGAACTGTTAAAACTATTATTCTTTTCCTGGAAATATCTCTCACAGGAAATCCACACTTTTGAGATGAAAAGTTTCAAATTTAGTTGTTTCTGAAGAAATTGAATTAATTTAAATCTCCTTAAACCAGCTATCCAAAGACTGGTATATAAAAAACAAGAAATAAATTTGGTTAAATGAAAACTAAATCTGAATAAGTTCCATAAAATATTGCCGGAACTATTTAACTACAAAATATAAAGCTATCAAAGATCACGGTTATCATAGTTAACAGAAATGACATTCATTACTGATTCTGTTATTACTCTTGAGAACTTGAATTTGCATTTGTAACTGGTCTCCCCTTGAATAGGAGGTCCAAGGTAGCTGTATAGCTGGCCTACGTAAAAGCTGGTCCTGAGTTGGGGTGTGGCCACAAAAAAGAGGATATGACTTTATCTTGTATAATGTATATCAGAGAGATTTTCCTCTTGCTACCACACCCTTAGTATTACCTTGATATTCTACTTTTCTCTTGCAATATTTTTATGTTTATAAGCATCCTTATTTAGTTAGTAGTAGTAAAAAAAAGCTTTGAGAGCTTCGGTCATTTTGCATATGGGCCCCCACTGAGATTCAAAGCCCAGATCGCTTTCAACGAAGTCAAACACGTTGCCCACTTGGCTATCCAGGAGCCCAATTTTATTTAGTTTTCCTGTACATTACTTTATGCTTTTCTTTATTTGAGCTTAACTTATTCAGATTCATTTGGAAGAAATAAATTTTAACTACATCCACATATTTAATGGAATAAGTAGTTAGTTGTGTATAAATAGTGAAAACTATTTCCAAAATTACATATGGATGGGGAAACAATTGATTTATACAAAAACTAAGGAGTGCAATAACTCCAAATACTGTACACCTGTATTTATTAAAAGAATTTGATGGTTTCTATTGATTTACAAATGAAGAAAACATGCTCAGTTTAATCAGTTTAATCATTCAGCACTTCCACACACAATCCACATAAATGAAAAACAAAAAGAGCAAACTTTTCCCTTTTCTTGCATTGACCAACATTTGAGGAGCATTTCTATCATCACCCTCTTAAGTCTATTATATAACATATCATCACACTTCACACCCAATTTCTGCTTTAGGAACATATACAATAGAAAATAAAAAATCATACATAATAAATATCAAATAAAACATGATAAAAGTTACTACATTTGGACAACAGCCAGGTGAAAATAGGCACTAAAAAGGTACATCTTGGCATAAATAGCCCTCTTCCTGCATCACTCTTTATAAAAATGTACTCTATTATGAAAATATTACAAAATTAATAATTTGGTAAATGCATAGCTCTATGGGACATTTTTCATTTTTCTCTTGCGCATCGTATTATAAATAATTCAGAGGGACTACCCTCAAATATTACAACTTCTACTTTCCACTGTCATGACCCTTTTAGAAGGTGGAAATTTAACTTTGTGAAAAAAAGCAAGTAAAACATTGCCAAATAAGCAATGCAACTCCAAATTCCTGAAATACACTCCCCTCCCTTTACTTTCATTAGGGTTTTTAATGGCAATGCTTACTGTCTTACTTACTGTACAACAACTGTTGTACATAATTCAACCATAAAAAGTCACTGAAGCATAATAATTATGCAGTATATGTAGCTAAAGTGATTTTTAAGTATACTGTTACCTCATGATGAATGAGAATGCAATGCACATTAAATCATTACTGATACAATTGAATTTCTATTTCCTAGGTAGAACAAAATATTAGTCATCAAGCCAATCCATTTCAATTCCTACCTGACAAAAATGTAGACAGGGAATCAAAGGATCTATTCACCTCATGTGGTGCCACTTGCTGATTGTGTTGCCATTATGAGCAATCCAGATCACATTAAACCTATTTCATAATAAAATTCCATTTACTAACATTCTGAATCAATCAAATCAGGTAAATTATAATACCATCATAGGAAGAAATACTGCAGGCACACACTTCATACACATATAAACACAATTTTACAAGAAGCATTGTTGTCAAGTTCTCATCAGGAACTGTTAAAGTATTATCGTACAATTCATATATCCAGGTAACTTCCTCGACCTAAGAAACCTTAAAACTATATAATGTAATTCAAAATCACAGCTAAATATCTGAAGTAAAGTGTGATACCACACATTAAGCAATTCACATTTGTCATATAAGAGAAGTTATTCTTTTTTCAAAGCCTCGATTAAAAATCTCAAAATGCAGGAATTGCAAAGATATACTGAGTTACAAGAAAGATATTTAAACAATTAATCCTGCAATTATTTAATAACTCTTACATTTAGGACAAATGACAAACACAGGAAGATATATTATCATGATCTGTTCATGTTATTTAAGACTTAAATGATCTGAATTAATTTGAATAGAAATAACAGAAATTTAGAGTTTTTAATTTCTTGAATACAAACAATACTAATTATCCTTATCTTTGAAAACTTGATAAATATAAAATTCTAATGATATGTTAAAATACAATCGTTTTTCTTTTCAAGGAAAGGAAATCATTTCCTCAATCTAATAGCATACAATAGCACATAATTTTTCAGATCAGAAACAAAGTTTCCAAGACAAAATGACAGAAATAATAAAATGTTCCACCCAAATAACCATTAAAGCAACTGGCTTTGAATATTCAATTCCAGAAGAAGAAAATTCCGAATTAGTAGAACTTCAGAGGAGAAAGCAATACACTGCATGCTCTTCTGACAATGCCATGAATTTAATCTTATGTTTCATTAAAACAGATGTATTACTATTATATCAACTCAGACATTTTATCAACATACTTTCCAAGGCAAACTTATTGAAGAAGAATAACTTATATCATGAAATATGCACCTGATTCATTCACATCTGAATTGTTCGAATACTAAACATGTGTAAATAACAGGTGGATCTGAAATTCTAGCCTTGATTTCATAAAAAATTAATTATTTGTATATCAATTCACATAATGAAAAGCAATCAATTACTTCTAACAATTTCCTGCTGATTGCCTAAGTTTTAATGGAAATTAGATAATTTTAATTCAAACATCACAGTTGATACATTCCTGAAATTTGTTACATCTAAACTATCAATCAGTTGGACTTCGATAAAATTGGTGTTTGTTGCTGCACCCATTAATTCATAGATATATCTGTTATTGCTCTTACTAAATACTATGTAGTATTTGCTTCTGGTATTTACCAAAAGCTGATTAATTTCCATCCTCATACCCCTGGTATAATGAAAAGTTATTATTTGTTATCATAAGCCAAAGTATTACAGTGAGCCTAGGTTTTTAAAATTTTTCATCATTCTAAATAGACTACAGAAATTTTATGACTGGAGTAAAGATAAATTCAGATACTGAGATGGGAAATGTATTTGATCAATATTAATTAATCACATACAAAAGATGCCACAAATTTTCCTCTGAATAAGAAAACATTTTGATAGGCAAAATGATTCCCATGGCATGATATTTAAAGAACTATAATAGAATATTTTCCCTATCTATCATCCATGTTGGCTTCAGGGAAGCTAAAAGATGAAATTCTTCAATTAGAGATAAGCATCCAAGTTTTCAAAGCAATAAATAATATCTTATTTATCCCTATAATTATTATAAGTGCCACAATGAAAATTTTCCAGATTTGATAATAATTTTGCATTAATTATGCTTTATTTAAGTTTATAATTTATGAATACTGACAATTGGTAGTGAATTAATAATAGCAGAAGTTTACATCTTGCCACCTGTATGAATTTTGCTTTGATATTATTTAAAATCTTTCCTTATCAATAGATATTTTTCTGCGAATAAATAATTCCACCCCATGGATCACATGAATTCACTTGATTATCAAATAGACATCAATATTTTTTATAGCATGTTAAAAATAATATTTTTATTCATGTTTACCAGTAATGTTGTTCAAAAATATGTTGTAAAATTTGGCCAAATTCTGAGGATTAATTGAATTAGGAATTCTGTAACTGAAATACATGCAACAAGGAAAAGAATTGTTAATCATGAAATTACCTACACGATGAATTTTCAGAGAGTGGAAAGGTGGATTTCCTAAGGATTAACCAGTTCTGCGACCGCAGTAATAAATATATTCCACTCTGATAATATCAAAAGAAAAGTAAACAAAAAGTGGGGTACTTAATAATAATTTACATCATAATGAAAGAGAATGATATCACTGTTATGGAAAATTAGATGGAGATTTTGAGGAAAGCAAAACCTTCCAAAAAGGAATAAAAAATATAGATAATGATATCAATATAATAAACTAATAAAGAAAACAGCTGAACTTTACTCATAAGAAGAGAAAATTTACTTCAATACAGTTTACAGATTTTCCAGCAGAAAGTTATAAATTTAAACAATCTGTGTCTTGGGTTCAATGAGAATTTTGATTATTAGTACTTAGTTGCAATACCTAGAGGTTACGAGAACTGAATTTTCAAAAGAAACTGAGTTACTATGATTCATACATTTCTTGATAGCTGCAGAGATTTAAGGATAAGCTAAGCATTACATACAGGTACATCAAACATTCCTTTCAGAAAATTAAACTATGAAAATTACTTTTATTTTGAAAAATAAAAGTTTCCTTCTTATTACATAAATGATCATTTGAATATTTTTGTGTATCACTTATGCTATAATTGGTAAGATTGTCTTTAAGTGTTAAGGAGAAAATAAACTGATGATTAATGGCTCTTCTACTTGAACTTATCTGCAGGTATTCAAGAAAGCCCATTTCTAATCAATTTTTCAGTGTGCCATGTACCTATCTCATTTTTGGAATGGAATAAAAAATGAAAATACTTTATCACACAGGGAAGTAAAATTTAATATTTTGAAAATATAAGGATGAAAATTCAGTAATGATTGAAGTAATTGGTATGGATGATAAAAAATATGCAGTAATGACAATGAATTACTCCAAACAAATTTATGAAAGTAAACAGAAAAGTTCTTCCACTTTAGAGATATAATCTACCAAAACAGGCTATAAGAAATTAATGCAAGCTGAAAATTATGGAACTTGTAAGGAAGTAATCAATAAATAATTAAAAGGCTGCCTATGCTAGAGATCTAAGTGTAACATGAACCTATTTATAAAGGTCTTTCATTTAAGCCATAATATTAAAGAAATTAATTAATTCAAAAGGAAAACATTAGCTAATTAAAATTAGGTAACTTCCAGCAGGTTAAAGGATTATCTAGGAATCATAGGTTTCAGTTTCCTTAACATTGATGCACATTATTGATTTGAGAAACAAATAATTCAGAGTTGAATGGATGGCTCAGAAAAGTTAATAACCTAAGAATAAGGTTATGCTAGTCAAAGTCATATTTAATGAAAGAAATGAAAATCTGTAAAGATAAACCCCAAATGCATAAAATCATGACTAAAGAAATCACAAAACAATTTTCTACGTGTTCAGATATTTTTTCTAACAAATAAATAAATCAATAGTGTGATTGATAAAAATATGAATAATTGAATAACAGTTAATAAAGGAAGACAATAAGTGCAGTTTTTAGGGAGAAATTAAAACAGATCAACTGTGATAACATAACAACTTATTAAATTAAGTTAAAAAATCAACTATTCAAATGCTTTCTTCATACTGAAGCCATCATTGGGAAAACTTGACATTCTTCAAAGGAGACATGACTAACCGCTGAGGAATCCAAATGTATTTCCCAATTTATGCACCTCTTTTCCAGAGCTTCACTATTTCTCCCTGCAACACTTCCATTTCCTTGAGAGACACTCTGTGGCAGTATATTTGACCTACCTCTATTCTCAAGCTATCAAAAGAACATTGTTGGGAAATCAGCTATTGTCTTTAAACAACTTCTAATGCATGGTAGCATTGCTGTGACTCCGTCTGTAAAGAATCAGCAAATAAATAAAGATATAATAAAATGCAAAGATCAAAAGAATGAATAGTGAAAATGAAAATAATACATCGAAGAAAAATACTGTGGATGAGGGAAAGAAAATTTTCTACCTCTTTCCTGCAACTTAACACTAATTATCTATCCTTCTGCCTACCATTTTTCTATAAGCTGTAAGATTAGATAAGGAATAGGAAGAGTAAGGTGAAATAATACAAATTAAAATTAAAAAGTTTGATTGATTTATAAGAGGTTGTACAGCATATTTTGTTTTACGGATATTTCAGTAACACCTTCAGTATTTCATCCTCTATCCTCTCCAGAATTTAATCTTACACATATGGGATGATAGCTTTAAAAACACTGGAATAATACTGCAATATTATTATTTACAACTCACATAAGCCAAGGAAAAGTTTTGAAAATACCAGACTGAAATACAAGGTACTTTTTACTTCTGAAAAATTCGGAAAGTATGTTTTTGTAAGTTTTACCTCACTTAAACAATTTTGAGCCCTTTGTCAGTCATCTGAAATTCAACATCATTTTAGAAAAAGACACAGGTACATTAAGTTTCTTTAGGAACTAGTTTTAATAAAAAACTTTACACAAATGCAAACACGGTGTTTCACCTACCCTCACTTTCAACATAATTTTAATCTACTATAAAACATGCCATTAATTTATTTAAAAAGGAAAAGAGTTCATATGTCTAATGCACTTACAGACTTATCTACAGTAAAAAGGAACAAGTCATATGAAAAAAAATTATCAAAGGGTATGATAATCAACTGGAATTGAAACAATTAATCAGGCTTGATGAAATATACTTTAAAATAATACCATGCACTAAAAATGATCAGGAACCTATACCAGGAGGAATTACATAGATTTGATGTAGCCTTATTAGGATAAAACTGACTATGGAAAATATGAAATAGTCAAAATAGATTAAAAGCCAATATACCAAAATCTGAGGAATGTTCTCCTGAGTAAGGTACCATCCCATTTGTTAAATATTTATTAATTTCAATAAGGTAAATTCATGATGAGATCACAGAGGGACAAAATAATCGACATACTGATGATAATAGTTTAGCATCTTCTTCATCATCATCATCGTCGTCATCATCATCATCATCTCCATCGTCATCATCATAATCATCATCTACAGATTGACCTCCATGCCTGCTCCGAGAGTTGCAATGATCATGCTGGTCTACATCCACTAACTGGCCATCAAAGCGTACTCCGAGCTCCTCATAAACCCTTGCCCTGAAACCACTGTTTGGATCTCCAGTGCCACCATTCCCATTACCAATGTCATCATCCTAAATCAGAAAGAGGAAAATGTTTTAAGGAGAAACAAAAAATCCTGAACATCATTTTGGGCAAGATAATACATTTTTTTCACCTTGCTCTTTTGATATTTACTAAAAAAATGCTGCATCTTTGAGTTTGGTTCCTTACAAATTTGCAATCTTAACTCAATTGACCACAGAAAGTCGCCACTTTTGTAATAATATGATTATGCTGTTGACAATAGCTATTCTGAACTTTATAATAAAAATTAGCAAAACAATAACAACAAGTTTCTTTCTTTCCCTCAGCAAGATTTGCCCAAATTATAAATATAAAAGAATAATATCAAAGCAAAGGGTATTTATGAAAATTTCAGCATTGATTTATTGGCATATGTATTTGAAAGCAAACATAAAATAGCAGGAAACTGAATATCCAAATAGATGCAGGAATATGGGTAGAGATTTATGAAAATAAATCAAGACTTGCTTTATAACCATTTTTCATTAAAATTTCAAGATAGAAAGTAAGTAGAATATTTTCACTTCCTTAATCCTAATATCCTTTATTTCAGCTGATGATGATTTAGTAACCTTCATAAAACCACAGCCAATAGCTTTAAATTTTGACATTAGAATCCTGAATGAAATAATTCTACAGAAAATTAGCATTTGTGAAGCCTAGTAGGTAATGCTGCAAAAGTTTTAAAATTCAGCACCATAATCAAGTTAAAAATGAGCAAGCCATACAGGTCTACAGCCTAAATTGGTTCAAGGGGTATGTGTAAAGAGGCAAAGAGATTAAAAGCATTAACATCTGCACTCAAAATGAGAATGCCATTATTTTTCATAAATAGGTCAGATGTTAACAATCACCTTTATTGGTGGGAGGAAATATACAGGGAGCCTCCTCTTATTTCCAAGGTACATCTGAGAAAGAGAATTTGAAGAAGTAAATTCACATGACTGGCCTCAGATCATTAACATAAAACATGCCCTTCAGTGATTTATCGACTTCTGAAACAAGTAACTTTCATAGTGATACAAGGAAGCATGGAAAATTTATTTCACATATTATACAGAAGAACTAACAGCACAATCCAGGTTTCAATGCAGAATCGTGCCTGTGATGCAGAGAGTGTACTGCATGAAAACTCCAACAAAAGTGGAGCATTTGCTCTCCTTGATTATCTCAAGAATACAGAACTTAATAATCATGAGCCTCTTGCATCCAAGTGTCGAACACTGCAGATGCAGTTCTATTTCTTTAGTATAATCACCAATAAAATTAAGAAAGCAACACTGAGTGTTAAAACAGATAAAAAGATATGGGACTCAGGAAAAACTTGAGGTGATGGAGAAGGGTAAGAAAATGGGAGTGACATCTCATAAATGCCTCTCATTTACTAGAAAATGGAGAACTGAATTTGAAAGAAGATGAATGAAAAATTTTATAACAAATTTACTACAATTTTCATACATCTCACAGCAATCTTTAACCAGAAAATACCTATGTATGAACTACTGTTGGGTTAAAAATAGTATAGACCTGGATTTCATGCATACCTCTTTAATGATCTGCCATTATAATGGGACATGTCTTATATCCTTAGTAAGAGCAACTCCTTGCCTTTGAAATTACATACATCAAGAGTAAATATCCATTTCCTTTAATAATCTGAGTCAACGTAAACCAAATTAAACACCATAAATTGGTGCATATTCATGTCTCTGTCATTTTTACACCTTTGTGGAACTACCAGTATGTGTCACAGGTAAACCAAACTTTTGCAGAAAAGTGGTATATAGTCCTGAAGCATAATCCACCTTTCTGAGATCCAACCTTCATTTAATAACCTTTGATATGTGTCTGAATTAAAAATCAATCACCTTCTACAAATTTTATTCTACGCAGTGGAAATTTTTACTGCACACTATTTAAATGATTTAGAAAATATAAGTAAAAATAAGAAAAAATAAGACAATCGTCGTCCAAAATTAAATATTAAAAATTGAAGTAAAAAAATTTTTTTTCTATTTTTCTTTGTTAGGAATACAAAGATAATCTATAATCATAAAAATAGATTTCAGTCACTGGCAAAAATTGAAAATCTCAGCGTTGAAAGTGTTAATCACAACAGATTATGGTACTTTTACTCATCTTCTCCTGAGGAATTTCCTAATAAACTGCTCATTTATTATGCATTTATATTTACTGTTGTATCCTCTAAACCTAAACCCCAATCCCTCATTACAAGACACTTAATGGATACACCAAGCTAGGGAAATCCATCCTGTACTTCGTGCAATTCAGCTTATAAATTAGCAACTGTTGAGTAAATTTCTCACAGATTAAAGTCGTGCACTTTTTTCTAATACCACCTTGGAAAATTCATCCAAGACAACTCAGGGTCATCCAAGTTAGTTAGCTGTGCCTTTTTGGATACTAAATTACATTAGAAATGAATTAATTTTTGAATATTATTCCTGCGCTATAGCACCAAAAGGTAGATGAAAAATATGGATTTCACTTAAATGCTATTTTGCAGTATATTCCATCTACAAAATAGAACCAATTGGACTCTCAGAGACAAAATGAAAATTCCCAGGGAATGGAGGTGAAAGTTAAAGTTCAGCAAGGATCATCTCAGTTTCGTATACAAAAATGATAAGGAATTTTCAATGGTATGAACCAGGCCAAGTCTCACAAAGGCCTAACAGAAAACATTGTATCATTTCTTACCCCAATCCCATACTGTTACACCAGTGGATTTTTCCCATAAATTTCTTGTCGCATCAGGAGGTATAGCTCACACTGTTAGCCTCCTCAGAGAATCAAAAAGCAGGCAACAGATGTGTTCAATCAAAGAGAAGATCTCCTAAAGATGATCCTTTCTTGCATTCAAAAACTCAATGAAAGTGCCTGACAAAGATTATCATGCCCCAAGATAGTTTCTGAAAACAATTTAATTACTCTGAGAATGGAGATTAAAGGAAATTCCTCTGAAGGGACAAGTATTGATTGTTTCAACTAAAATTCCCTTCAAAAGCACCCTTTACCATTAGGTAATTCTCTAGATTTTCTATGGACTACTTGGAGATGCTATCAACATATGACGTTTCACCAGAGTGACATCACTCCTGTGAAACATCATGCTTTCGGATACAAGGGGGGCCTACATCAGGATGTTCGTACATCCAGATTGTAGACCCCCCCTCATATCTCCCCCCCCCAATATATTTAGGAAAAATCGCCCTAGCTAATTTTTTCTAAACCATTTAAATAGGGTGTAATAAAAATTTCAACCACATACAATCAAATTTGTAAAAGGAGATCAACTTTTAATTTAGATGATTATCAAAGGTTAATTAATGAAGATCAGATCTCAGTAAACATAGGTCTTGCTTTAAGACTTTATACCACATTTCTGCAAAAAGCTTTGTTTTCCTGTAACACATACTCATTGTTCCACAAAGGTATAAAGATGACTGAATCATTTATGCAAATTTACAGTGAGAGTTTGATTTGGTTTACGTTGACTCAGAATAAGAAGGAGATGGATATTGATTCCTGATTTACTCTTATATCATTTCAAAGGAAAAGAGTTGCTCTTTCACAGGATGTACGAAATGTATGTCCCATTATATTGGCAGATTATCAAAGGGGGGATCAAAGTCCAGGTTGATACTATTTTCAATCCAACAGCATTGAATGAAAAAATACACCCTTTTTAGATTCAGTTTCTAAGGGGTGTCAATACTATACCCATATTTGTGCCATGTCAGTTTTATTACTTTTATGTTTAGACAACACGATTCATCTACCAGAAAATATAGTAGTAGTACTAGAGGTCACTGATGGAAAAGGGGTCATAGGGCAGTGAGTAGGAATAGATGTGGTTGTGTGGGGGAGGGGGGGGAAGTAAGGAGAAAGGCTGAAGTACTAAGATATTATGAACCCTACACAAAAACTGAATTCAGAATTCTGCTGAACAAATATCTATTGAAGAATACAAAATATGTATTATTCTTATGTAATGCTTCTCAATATTTTTGCCATAGGACCATTTCTAATATCAAGAATCACTGAATATCCACCAAGATTTCTCTCAGGTGGGCAGTTTTTTCCTAAGAATTGATTTTTTCTTCATTTTGATCTGACATAACAGCTTAAGGAAATATTTAAGGGAAAATAATATTCATCGTTTGAGATAAAACTCTGATGACTTATTAAACAAGTTTTGAAGTAAGACATAGGTCAAATAACAACCCTGCAACCGTATAAAGCAGAGATTTAACATACGTTCATAAAACAAAGATACAAAGCAATAGAATACATATCTAAAGCATACATAATAACTTTTATAATTTTTCCTGTATCATTCAGATACTAATTTATAAATCAAGAAAAGGGTCTTGGGAACCTACAGGGACCTATGGACTAAAATTTGAGAAACACATTCTCAAGACTTCAGGCTTGTTACCTTTTTACATCAATTGACATGGATACGTATTGAATCACTAATGAGCTTGTAATTACCTCTGAGAAATTTGTAAAAAAATATAGCCATACTTCCTTGTATCAGCAATATCACTGAGAAAATTCTAAAACCATCCATTTTAATAATCAAATGACAGACTTTCTCTGCATTTTCAATCAATTCTAAAGATCATACCCTGCTGGTAACAGAAATGAAGCATACTTACAGCTAGTGGTACCCAAGGGTGATCCAATACATCTTCTGCTGAAAATCGAATTTCAGGATCCACCCTTAACATGTGTGACACAAGGTCACGAGCTGATTTGGAGATGTGATCCCAATGAGGAGCAGGAAAGGAAAAGTGACCTCTAAGGATGCGATCAAACAATTCCTCTTGGTCATTGTTGGCTGATACAAAAGGTGGGAAGCCACAGAGCAAAATGTACGCTATTACTCCAGCTGCCCATATATCAACCTAAAAATTAGATGTCAGAGGAAAAAACCAAATTAAACACCATAAATTCGTGCATATTCATGTCTCTGTCATTTTTACACCTTTGTGGAACTACCAGTATGTGTCACAGGTAAACCAAACTTTTGCAGAAAAGTGGTATATAGTCCTGAAGCATAATCCACCTTTCTGAGATCCAACCTTCATTTAATAACCTTTGATATGTGTCTGAATTAAAAATCAATCACCTTCTACAAATTTTATTCTACGCAGTGGAAATTTTTACTGCACACTATTTAAATGATTTAGAAAATATAAGTAAAAATAAGAAAAAATAAGACAATCGTCGTCCAAAATTAAATATTAAAAATTGAAGTAAAAAAATTTTTTTTC
>KZ308476.1:0-73513 GCA_000376725.2 Ladona fulva | reverse complement strand
GCCAAAATTCCGAAATTGTTTATGTAAAAATTAGCCATTAACAAAAAAATTTGCAAAAGAAAATTCATTTTCTGGATAATTGTGCGTAACATTTGCATTGCACAAACTTTCAAGGGATATACAACTTCCGCAGTTTCTTGCGCCTTTGAGGGTTAATGATTAAATTTTTTTCACATAATCTGTTTTTCCTAAAGTTTACTTCTCGTTATATCTTGAGGAAATTTCTTAACTCACTACTGTTTCCCAAACTATATAGCCTAAAAACCTGAATAAAATGAAACAGATCAGACTAAAATGAATGGAGGTGAAACAGAGAAAAGAAGAGTATCAACGACAGGATAAATGTCTGGGATTTATAAAGATTTTGGTTAATATAATACAAACATAGATAAAATGTCAAACAGGATTGATGAGTTTAAAATTAACAATGAATTACACTCCAATATAATGAGATAATGACATTTTAACTGCCATAAAACTGTTCAAATTTAACAAGTGATTCTGATTCATTTCCTTTTTCTGTAAACAAAACTGTTGCCTTTCAAGCTGGTACTTTAGCCCAAACATACCAAACAAAAGTCAGTAATGTGTACCTTTAACAGGCTGGAGAGGTTAAAAGATTAAACTTATTACTGGCATCAGTCAGATATTAATGCAGCAATTCAAAACTCCTTAGTTTTTTTTTCTCATCAATCTCTGCTTACTATTAGATTTAATGAAAAATACACAAGCAACCCACATATTTAATTTTCTCAATTCATATTTCATTCCCAGGCTTAATTTTTTAAGATCAAATGTGGAATTAATAAGGTTAATGCCTACAAAAATTACCACATCTGTTGATAAGTGGGTGATTAAGTACTACCACAAATTAAATTTGAAAATAAACAACTCAAAGTCATTTAGTCTTCATCAGCAATTTAACCTCTCTCATATGCAGGGGCATTTACATATGTTTATTAAAATGCAAAGCATTCATCCCGAAAAATGAGTAATAAGAGAACTAACTAGCAGAGTGCTTTATGTACAGGGTAGTATGGGAATGGTTAGTGTGCTAGCATTATAAGCAATAGCATCCATAAGCATCTGGGTTTGTATTCTAGAGAATGGATTTTTCTTATGAAAGAATGGTTTTGTGTTTCTTACAAAGTAATAATTATTAAAATGGATGTAATTTGAATTATTTTCATGATTCTATTTCAGAAATTACCATAGATAGTTTTTAACCATAAGGATAAGGAAGTAATAGAAGAGGACATTTCATCCTGATGAATGGCTATCACTGTAAGGAATTCTTTTTCTTAAAGCTATTAGAGATTATGGCCAAAAATTCTATTTTAGTTTGTTGAGTAAAATTCTCAAATAAGCACTGCAGGCAACATATTTAATAAACAGGAGCTTCTTTGGCAAGAATTCTTTAATGCAAATTAGACTGATACTAAATATCACATTGCATTTACACATCCCAAAGGCTAAAACGAAATTTTCTAATCACCAAAAGTATAATTTCCTCCCTTTCCATTAATTATGCTAGGAACATACCTTGAGACCATAACCAGTTTCTGCTAAAATTTCAGGAGCAACATAGGTTGGTGTTCCACAAACAGTAAAAAGAGGTTCATTAACTACTTGGGCTAAACCAAAGTCTCCCAGCTTCAATGAGAGCCTAGTTTCTTCATTGATATTGCCCTCTTCAAGCACCTTAAAAAAATCATATTTGAATTTCAAAAGAATAAAAACCAATGAAATGAGGTATGGCAGAAGGCTTTTCATTATGACACAGTAACAAAACCAGTCAATGATATCTTACATTTTACACTGAGAAAACAAGCGACCCCACCACATTTTTTTCCAAACATTATGGAATTCTGTCAGGTCTCACCTGAGAATATTAACTACAAAAGATTCCTTTAAATTGTAATAAAGTGCAAACTTTAAAGTGTAATAAAGAGTTCACAAAAAAGAATTTCTCTATGAGAATATGATAATATAGACAGGTTTGTAAAATTTGTGTTAAAATTCAACATTTATTATTTGTGCAACTCTGGAGGAAAGAAATTGAAAGAAAAGTAACAGAAATAGGACATAATAAATTAATACCAAATGACAATGTTTTATAGAATAAGAGAATAGAAAGAATAATTTTCTATGCTTACCAAAAGATTTTCTGGCTTTATATCTCTGTGCACGATTTGAAGGGAATGTAGATAGCACAAAGCAGAACAAAGATCTCTTATCATATGTTTAGCCACATCTTCAGTGAATTTTGATGCACTTGCAATTGCATCAAAGAGATCACCACCCTATAAAAGGAGAAGAAACACTTTTTTTTCAATGCAACATAAATTATAGATAGAACTATTAAATAATGTAATGAATCAATGNAAGAATAAATTTGAAGACTAGTTAAACTTTCTATAAATTGGTTTAATGTTTGAACTGATGGTGCTATAATTTTTACATGTGATTCGATGCCTACCTTTACAAGTTCAAGGACGAGATACAGCTCTGATGGGGAATGAAACTCAGCAAATAACCCAACAATGTTTGGATGGGAAACTCTTCGTAGAACAGAAACTTCACTCTCCACCAACTGCTCCTTGCCACGGCACTTGCTCCTGTCAATCACCTTCAGAGCATACTTTGTTCCTGTCTCCCTGTAGAGGTAAAATAAAAACATACATCCTTAATCAAGCAACTATTAATAATTTTAATAATGAAATAAATTTATAATTATAAATTATTATACATCAATAACTAAATCTTAAATATGATAATATCATTATTGTTCACAGACTGCAGAGATGCATTGATTTCTTTCAAGATGTAATGACTATAGATTGTAACTCAGGATGCAATAATTACCAAAAATAAAGTTCAAATTGAATATAATCACCAGTTATTCAATCTAATTATTTGCAATAAAAATACAGAGATTCACTCTTTTTTTGCAAATTTTATCAAAAGCAAATTATTATAGCCACTGATTTTGTAACCAAGAATACAGCTGATCTTTTTAAGCAGCTCCTGGGTACTGTTTTACATTTTATATATGCTATCTCAGGCAACCTTTTCAATTTTAGGCTTCAATCTTTAATTCATTATTGTGAGATAATACTCCACACATAAAATATCAAGCTTTGTAGATAATTCAACAGATTTGGATGAATTTATGAATTACCTTACTACTAAGAATGGCAGAGCATTTTTTATTTCCTATTTATCATCATAGCTATTTTCAGTATATTCTGATTTCATTTCGAACACCATGACATATTACTTTTAAGGCCAAAGCGAAGATAATGAGAGAATAGAGAATAAGATAGACAGAGGTCTTATTTTCATTCCATATAGTGATGAATATACAGATATACTTTGATTTTCACCAATGGAATATGAGGTTTCATAAAGTAAGAGTTCATAAAATTGGGATTTACACTCATGAGATATAAGTGTTAAAATTTCCTTGTCCTTGTCAATCTCACCTCAAATCTTCAGTTGTCACTCAGCTCTCTTTACTACAATTTGCAATAGTTATGATAAACTTGATCCCATTGGTTCACCAATAAAAAAATTGAAACTTTTATACATTTACCTTATATTTTATAAGATTGTTAAGCATAATTTCTTTTGAAAATAGGAATTTCTACTCGAAGACTCTTCCTTTGATAGATCTTTAAGATAATACACATACTGGTATGAAACTCACTTTAATACAAAGTTTTCTAAAAGTAATTATGCCTTATTATACATACCCAAGCTTTATTTCAAGTAAATTAATTAATAAACAAAGGCATATCTGCACAAATTTTAATATGTATTAATGCACAGTATTCACAATATTTCTTTACCTCTCAGTGCATTCTCGTACAACTGCAAAATTTCCATCTCCTATGATTCGCCCAACATCATACTTTTGGGAAATTTCTTCCGGTATCACCAATGTACCTTCTTCATCATCAACTTCCTCTTGTACAACAACCACACCAGATCCAGAACCTAATTAAAAAAGAAATAGTAAAATATGAGCTTGATATACATGAACATTGGATTGGAAGAATAAAGTATCAAATGAACCAATAAGATATTTAATGTAATCCATAGTTCATGAAACACTTAAGTTGGTAAAAGCAAAAAATTTGATTGATTAGAAGGTTTCACTGATCAATTGAAAAGAATTTATTTGGGCTCCAAGACAGCCAAGTGGGCAATGTGTTCAACTTCAGTGAAAGCTGTACCAGGTTAGATTCCCGGTGGGGGCGTACATGCGAAGTGACCTTATCGAACCTTGTCGAAGCACTTTTAACAATACTGCAGCTAGAATTTATGTTCGAACTAAATATTTTCAATTTTTAAGCCTTTATAACACTATTATTAATCAACAGAGAATTCAGATGTTTGTACAAAAAGAATGCAAACTTATATTTAATTGTAACAAGTGATAATCTAGTAAAGAGAGCAAAATTGCTCTATAATTTTTGAAATATTCAGAATATACATTGAATCCACAGCTGTTGCTAATAGTCACTTTACTTACAATTTTTCAAAATAAAATTCTTTGTTCCAGCTCTATGTGGTGTATAGTTGTAGCAAAACTGTTAAATAGCTGATGATAATTTTTCAGATTTTTTCACAAGAGCTACACTGTACTTGTAATTTCAACTGTGGCCCTTCTAAGTTTTGACTAAAAATTTTCTAACCTTTTAAAATAATATTCATAGAAAGAGAGAGAGTGAAAAAATACCTCCAATGGATTCACATTCTGAGTTGCTGATCTCAACGAATTCAACTTCAGAGACTCCACTTCTATTCCCACTGGGCAGCTTTGAGTTAGTTACAGCACTTCCTGTTGGTAGTCTTGACTTTCCGGTAGCTGTATGACCAAGTAGATGAGGTTTTGCCTGGGCATTTGTCACTCCCGGTCGTCTCCTCTGTGGCTTGGTTTTAGGAGGCATACCAGGATGAGCTTGAGCTGTTGTCCTACGTGAAACTCCTCCACCCCCACCCAGAGAACTGCCTGTACCTGAATGAAGATTATCATAGGATACATCAGCCTCTTCTAATCTAGTATTTTCGGTTCAAAATTTCACAAACCATACCTTTTGTATGGTCATCCAGAGTTACGAAAGAAAACTCAACTAGTGAGACATAACTTATGGAAAAGTATCTTAAGCCATCACACTTATAAATTTATTGAAATTAATATTAAGTCAGTAATGTATTCTTACTGCTGAAGAGTTGAAAGTTTATTGGCTAATAGAGATCTTACTACCTCTTNACCAGAATCAGGTTTTTAGAGGCATAAAAGCATGATCTTTCTTATAAAAGTAATTTGAAAAAGTTTCGAGAAGGTCTTTTTTCGTAAACGTTAGCTGAATATACCCTTGGGGGAAAGCGATTTACATAAAAAAATCATCGCCACAACAGAGGCCTATTTTGCAGAGTTCGACAGAACGTATTTTTTGGATGGCTTGAAAAAGTTAGAATATCACTGGACTAAATATATTGAGTTGAAAGGAGACTATATTGAGAAATAAATTTAAAAGAAGTTAAAACAATGCATTTTCTTGCCTAACACAGGTACATATCATACAGCTCTTGTATATCCATAATTAATAGCATTTTATGCCATTAAAAATTACCACAACAATTGACGACAAACGAAAATGGGTCGCAAGGACGTTGCGAGTTCGTCCGCATGGCGGCATCGTTCGCGGTCTAGCTTCATTGAAGTAACAACCACACAAAGTGATGTAAAGGAAACCCCCTTCTGGTTGTAAACAAACGAAAATGGGTGAGGATGACTTTGTGCAAGATGGTGCGCAAAGTCGTTACTTCAATGAAGCTAGACCGCAAACGATGCCACCATGCGGACGAACTCGCAACGTTCTTGCCCACAAAGTATCCAGAATGGCTTGGGGAAATGTTCTGCTGGGATAGCTCAACGGACAGAGCACCCGACTGGCAATTGGGAGACCCGGGTTCGATTCCCGGTCCCGTCAGACTTTTTTCAAGCCTATTCTTCCTTTGGATTTTTCCTGGGTGCGCACCATCTTACACAAAGTCATCCTCACCCATTTTCGTTTATATTAAAACATAATCTTGACCAATTCTTTTTATACTACAATCACTCTGACTCTTTGAGATTTGTTATAAACTTAACTATACATTAAACGATTTAGTCCTAAAATTGGATAGATTCTTTTCCAAATCTAGGATATTTGTAATCAGTGAATCCATCATTACTCATATTCAGTTTAGTAAATAAAGGTAAATACTCCTTACATTCTCTACTGATATAACCATCAGCATCTCGCCTCATTCTCCCTGGAGAAGCTGGTCTGAGTGGCCCAAGTCGCTTTAAACTTGTTGAACTCTTGGCTTGTTGAAGCACAGATTTCAGCTCTGAGAAGAAGAAAAAATTAATTCTTTCTAAATGTTATAAACCCATAAAAAAACTCCCGCTTAAGATGCAGACCCAATTGATATGCAGTTTTCTCTCAGTTCCAGTCTATTTCACACGAAACTAAAGCTGGTTCTATAGTACAAATATTTCAATTTAGAAAAAATATCATATCCAACATCAAGTATCACAAATTAACATCATCATCAGATCTTTACTACTTTGCTTAAGTACAGCATTACAGAGACACTGTTATATGGCCCCATTTTTCAAGGGTAATATTTTATTTTACAGATAGTAAACAATATATCTCAAAGAAGGGGCCAATCTTCTGGGCCACCTTTGGTAGCTTACCAGCTTTGACAACATCTACACGTACATACTTAATACAAAATAATATCCATTTATAGCAGATACAACATAGAGCATCAATCAAATTCTAAGTTGAAAAACATATTATAATTCAAGTACAAGGTTAACAATAATATTAAATTATAAAAAGTCCTTAAAATCTTTCAATATGAGCTTACCTTCTAAATCAAGGTGCAAATCATCTTTGGAATACCTCTCAGATCCATATGCCATAAAGATATCGTCTTCTCTGAAAAAATCTTCAAGACAGGTAACCTAAAGAAAGAAAATATCAAAACATTGATATAAAGTCATGGTACTAATCTCTCAATTAAACAATTAAATCCTTCTAATTTCCATACATAACCTAACAAATACACAATCAGTGTATATTTCAACCTTTTCTTCATTCCACAAAATATTTAGGAAAATTAGGGGAATGGAAGAGAAGAGTCAAGCAATAACCTTACCGCTTTCTAAGATATTTTCTTTGATCTTAAACAAAATCGAAGAAAGATCAACTACTACATAAGTACAATTGAGTTCAAAATTCTGAGCAGAATTCTGCATCTGAAAATTAAGGTAAAATTCTACTAATATATTTATATAACTATTATCTGATATGTGATACTCACTTGTGTTCCATCGAGTGTAAACACCTTTCTAACAGCACCAGAATCCAACTTAACAGCATGTGTAAGTGCAGAGAGGGCTGAATTAAAGCAAGGAGCAGTGCGCCTATTTAGTAGGATTCGAACAACCTTCCTGGGGCGACTGCTGCCATTTCGAATGACAGTGACAACCCGGGGTCTAACAACAACACCATTTTGTTGGCTGTGGGTAGTAAAGGAATATAACAATCAGATTAAATCACTACTTAGAAGAAAAGATTGCCAACTGAAAGTCAACATTTAAGAAAAGATTTGTGTACCTTAAAATTAAGTTTAGAAATAAACAAGATCAAAAATGTATACCAAAACACAGGAAAAGCAGTAAAACGATACTAGAATAAATCATATGTATTCATGACAAAACTAAATTTTCAACTAACAATTTCAATTAAAATGCTTGAAAGGAATGAAAGGGAAACAATCAAAGGTTTTAAAAAAAAAGCATTGCAATGGGTAAGTAAAATGCTAAAGATAATATACATTGAATCCACAGCTGTTGCTAATAGCCACTTTACTTACAATTTTTCAAAATAAAATTCTTTGTTCCAGCTCTATGTGGTGTATAGTTGTAGCAAAACTGTTAAATAGCTGATGATAATTTTTCAGATTTTTTCACAAGAGCTACACTGTACTTGTAATTTCAACTGTGGCCCTTCTAAGTTTTGACTAAAAATTTTCTAACCTTTTAAAATAATATTCATAGAAAGAGAGAGAGTGAAAAAATACCTCCAATGGATTCACATTCTGAGTTGCTGATCTCAACGAATTCAACTTCAGAGACTCCACTTCTATTCCCACTGGGCAGCTTTGAGTTAGTTACAGCACTTCCTGTTGGTAGTCTTGACTTTCCGGTAGCTGTATGACCAAGTAGATGAGGTTTTGCCTGGGCATTTGTCACTCCCGGTCGTCTCCTCTGTGGCTTGGTTTTAGGAGGCATACCAGGATGAGCTTGAGCTGTTGTCCTACGTGAAACTCCTCCACCCCCACCCAGAGAACTGCCTGTACCTGAATGAAGATTATCATAGGATACATCAGCCTCTTCTAATCTAGTATTTTCAGTTCAAAATTTCACAAACCATACCTTTTGTATGGTCATCCAGAGTTACGAAAGAAAACTCAACTAGTGAGACATAACTTATGGAAAAGTATCTTAAGCCATCACACTTATAAATTTATTGAAATTAATATTAAGTCAGTAATGTATTCTTACTGCTGAAGAGTTGAAAGTTTATTGGCTAATAGAGATCTTACTACCTCTTCTTGGGTAAGCGTTTGAATAAATAGTGGCTATATCAACACTGATACATGTAGTTACCATGGGTTCATATGGCTCCTCAGGTATTTAAATTTGTATANAATTGGCAAATCATTAGAGTAAATGATCAAATTATGAATTTTAACCTCACTCCTATGATCATTTTTTCTCTTTTATCTTTATCCAGGAGAGACAATGAGTCCATGTGAATATTTCAAAAGTTCGTGTACAACCTGCATGACAACGTCGTTATACTTAGCCAGAAATAATACTTCTGAAATTATGCTTGAATTCACTAGTATCTACAAAATCCAAAGTTTTCATGACAGAAATGTGATACAATTTACTGTTTCATAACATGAAAAGAGTGCTGAAATGAGGTGACTTACTTAGAGTGACCATTCTGCAAAGACTGTGAGGTAGATGATGTTCCTTTGGACCAAATGGAACGAGTGGAAGAGGAAGAATTGACTGTTGTGGAAACATTCCTAGCATTAATTCTCTGTAAGCCACCCCTAGGTGATGTTGATCCCTGGTGTGTTCTGTTCCCAGCTGTCTTTGCACTTGCTGTTGTAGCACCCATTGACTTGGACATGTGATTCACACTCCCAGGACCACTTTGCTTCAAAACTGGTCCATTGGGAATCGCAGTTCTACTGGATGGCACTGAAGGTGGTGCAAGCCTAGATGCACCATTATTTGTGGAGGGCACCAATTTAGAGGAAGGATCTTCGAAGGAACAGCGTTCCGTCGAAGATTCCTTGTGTACACTGTTCGACTCAGAGACCGCGGCATTTTCCGAGTCTTTGGAAGCCTTCAAGCCGTTTACCAACGGTTGCAGGCCCATTCTGTTGGACCCGGCAGTGGGACTAGGTATTCCCGACCTGCCCGTATGGTTCACACTAGCAGTAGCGTCTGGCACGTTAAGCACTGGAGGACTATTGGAAGACTCTTCACCGTGAAACGGAACGGCATTTAAGGTGGGAGATATTCTCAGGGAGGCCTGATGTGAGGGCCCGGTCAGAGCAGTCCTGTTGTTCGCGGCTGTTGACGTTGCACTCGCCTTGTTTACCCCTAAAGAATTGTTCAGGGCGTGCCTCGAAGACGCTGTCAAAGGTCCGGTGTTGCGGTTTCCCAACTTCGAAGGAGCGACGTTCGCGGCATTGCAGGCTTCCCTCCGAGAAGCGGCTGTTAAAAGATACGGATGCGGTTAGTTGTGCGCTTTGTCCTCCTTCGAAACAAAGGAAGGAAGGAAATGGGGACTCACCGACGGAATTGTTTGACCTGGAACTGATGTTAGGAGAATTAACAGGCTGAGGCAGGTTGGTGCCACCGTTCCCCTTGGCATTGAGGATGCGCTGAGAGATGGACGGCCTGCCGTCTAATCCCGTAGCCTTATCCTTTGCGGGTCCGAGGGGCGACTGATGGATGGAAGAGGGCGGGTGTGCCGTCGAGGCTAGGGCACCTCGGCCAGACATGGCCGATGTGATGCCTGATGAAGGCCTCGACATGCAATATTTGGGGTTTCAAAGTCCTAAAAATGAAAGAATACAGTCTAGATTTAGAAGTTAACCCACGATAAACAATTGATTTGTGCTAACAAGGTCGTTTGATTAATGATGCATTGCAGCACCATACGATATAATAGGAGATAAATAGCTAAGATAGTAAAAATATTAGATGGACAATTAGTCAAAGAGTCATAATTCTACTATAAATAACCGATATGTTGGCAAACTTTGAGTATTTTTTCATGATGATGTTTACATAAAGATTCAACCTCAATAAATTATGAGTGAAATTCGGAACTGCCGGGAAGCTGTTTTCATGTTATGCCTAAAAATATTAGAGAACGATACCTTTCTATCGAGATCCTTTTTGGATTAACTGTTCATTCCATTGTTTGGAAATGTTAAAAAAAAAACGAAAAGAGTTCCGCTAGAAATCCGAAGATAACCTGATAGAAACACATTATCCATATCATTCCGAGATATTAGATCCTTTCGTATACTTATCACTCCCGAAGCCTTTGAATAATTCCAAGAAGCAAATATCAAAGAATGACGGTCTGTACTACCATTAAACCTTGACGAAATAAAACGGCCGTGGATCGCAACTCAGCACGCACCATACACTTGAAATCTTTTCCTTTACTATTCTTTACGAAGGCACTCCAGCGAAAGCACACGATTTAAGCTCCGACGGGAATGGGAAGTTTAAATCGGCACGAAAGCTATTAAATTAATTAGAACACGAATAAACGAATGCATGGGCAAGTTGGCGCAGAGAAAACGATAATCATGTATTTCCTAATCGTTCAACCGTAAAGTTCGATTCTGTTTGAAACGAGCAGATCTCCAGGTCCCTTTTAACCTTGAAAAATCAGCCCACAAATCGCGTAAACAAAGTTAACGATGGGTCGAAAGGCGCGCGTCCGTCGCTTTCACCTCGACAGGTGCAGCTAGCTCGTCCTTTTTTTTTAGCCGCCCACCCCATCGATTCAAATGAATCATTCAAGCGTGCGAAATATTCGTCGTGCCATTGGCTCCTCTTACGTCACGGGAGTGACGTCACGAGATGAAAACTGCCAGCGACCGATGAATTACTGGGTGAGCGAAGCTTGGCGCGCGCTGCCCTTAATTTTCGCTCCGATGAGTGTGGCGCACTTTATGAAAGAACACCCGGGCGCTATTGAGGTTATGTTACTGACTTTCTTTCGCTTCTCGTTACAGCACCTGTCGTCGCGAATGTGACGTTAGCGGTTCCTCTTTTTCTTGCTGCTCCCGCACACATCTGTGTGTGGGCGGCACGCAGACAGAGTGATAAGAAAATTACAACGAAGAATGCAGTGACGAGGGATAAGATAGTCTGCATCAAATGAGCCAATATACTGGGTGCTTCAGCAAGCATGGGAAACTTCTGGAATGCGATCATTTGAACCATAATGAACGAGACATTCCTGCGATGATGAAACTTGTGTGAGAAAAGCAAGGACAGAGTACCTCACTCCTCATCTTGCCTAGTAAGCCTCATTTCCCTCTCCTAACTCTTCGTAGCTGATGGTAGAGGGGATGAGGTCCCAACCGACATTCGGGCTGAATTCTTTACAGACAGATGAAATTTGGCCTCGAAGATTTCGAATAACTGGAGTTACTTTCATAATCTGTAACTTTTACTACGTTTTCTGAGGCTTGAATTGCCTTAAAGTAAACAGAATTTAGGTAAAGCGAGATGTGGGAACCTGCGGCTTTCACGGAGTACGCATTACAAATATTTTGGCAATCTTGTTTATTAATTCAATCGAAAATGAAACGGAAAATATCTTATCTCGGTTGACAGACCAGGTTGATAGGCCAGAACTCAGAAGATATGGACTTGACTGAAGAGGAAAGGAGGCCACTTAGTTATGGATAAACTGATGAAACAGCGAAAATGGACTAAAATCAGCTCAAAATGTTAAATAGTGATCAGTTTATTTCAAAAGCTGCACCCCTTCAAAGTCATATAAATAAATTCAGGCCTACACAATATGCGGCCCGCCAGAGTTCACCTTGAGACCCGCAATGGAATTTGTAAACTAAACTTAGTATTTACTTAATACTTATTGACAATGGGTAACTATTTAAAAAGTAGAATGAAACTCACAAATAATTAAGAAGTTCTCGAAGTTACACTTCAAGATCTCCATTTTTTTCCAAATTACAAAAATCTTGTTACGGGAAAAAGTGGTATATCATTACAATTACGTATTCGTATTTTAATGCTTAAACTCGCATCCATTTCATTAAATTTATATTCAAGTTCTGTGTAAAGTTTGTATAAAAACAATTTTCACAAAATTCTTAATCTGTAGCGCACGATCATTTCTATCATATCCATGTGACACTTCCCTTCTTGCAAGTTGTGCAGGCTCGTTCAAGGGCATACAAAGAGAGCCACGAGCTAAGGGACCCACTTAGGTTCGAGAAATAAATAATAGGAAAGACCAAGAGGCTTAAGACAACTCTCCACCTTCCATTCAAATCAACTCACTTGGAAGAATACATCACAGGGTGAAAGCGATCGCGACCAAGAGAATTTAACAACCTAAGACGTTAGATGACGATAGAAATTAAGCAAAAGAACGCGAAATTATATTCCTCCAAAGAACTCAAATGGATAATCTTTCATCTAAGGGCGGTTTAGTGACGCAAACGAGCATGAAACGAATTCCTAAGTTTATGAAATGAGAGCCAATAAACCGCAAAGGTCGCGCGCGGAACTTCATCAACCGGATATGACAAGCTCCATTCTTCCAAGATGACACGCTTCCTCTGGGCACTTGGAAAGACGCCGCAGTAAATCTTTCAAGCCCCTCGAACGAAACACAACAAACACATCTCTCGAAGACTATAAGCAAGAGGCGCTCTCCTCAATCAGCTGATCCGCTTCCGTCCTACGCGCTTAGAAAGAGGCATGAAATGAGGTCCCGATAACATCCCATACACACCGTGCTCCTTTGAGCAGATTAATTGGTTATACCGACCGATCAATTCCAATGGAGTTTTATTGCTTCCGCCTGATAAGATTGACTTCCGGCGCGGAAGAAAGGTTGCTCGCAGAGGAAAGAACGAGACCGGCGAAAGGCTGTAGCGATTTCTTGGAAAGAAATGGTCGATGAACCCGAAGCCAATAACACCGTAAAGGCGGATGTTTTCCCAACAGAGAATATACATTCGATGAAAAAACAAAATGTATTGATTAATAGAACGTCGCTCCAATGATATTTCTAGCTTTCTCTCTACAACCGAATAAGGAATGTATCAATCAACATATAACGATCACTGATAAAGGGGAAAGATTGTTTTAGGTTCGGAGAAGTCACTGACTCAATCTAAATATTCTAGGAGGAAGCTGTCGCAATTGACTGAGTCGATAATAGTAGTTTTCCAAAGATGGCTGAAGGATGACACTTTGAGTAATCTACAGAATAATAGGGCTGCTCTGACATTAAAAATGTTGCCTATGAGCTCTACTGTTTATTTTATGGTAAGTGACTACAAATTTGACCACTGAAACACTGAATGAGCAGTAAATGTAAGTCCTGACACTTGATTAAATATCTAAAGATCCTTAACCCATAATTTTCAAAATATTTTACAACGCATGGTACGCATGGATGTCACAATATTTTGCAAAAAAGAAGGGAAATTTTCCAACAAGACGCAACTCTTTGTAAAGATAATAAAAAATAAAGAGATATCCACCTTTTTTTCTTTAACTAGATCGGCGCTATCAAGATAGGATCTAATAAGAACGTGGACAACTGCTAAGTAAATCCTCGATATTTTTAACAACCGGCACGGCCTTGCCGGTTCGTGCCGACAGAATATTGGAACAGGATGCCTCAATTAACAAAGATTTATGACCTGAAGAATGTTACCGAATCAATAGCTGCGTTTAAGGTAATTTATAAAGACAACAGCTGCGTGCAATGAATATACATATATATTATTGAGTAGAATGAATTCCAGTACCTCAGTAGAATAGATTTCACAAACCGCCAAGAAATAAGAGTCCGGTAGGGGAATAGCTCACGGAGACTAAAGGGCCTCCCGGTACAATGACCATCAAATATGAAATTCATCAGATGAACGCATGCAAAACCTGAATGCAGTAGGAATGGGTTGAACTCGTAAATTATTACGCAAGAACCAGTGCAATCGCTCATTTGAGGCGATTCAAGTTTAAATTTAACGAAATGCACGAGGCATGTTCCGAGTGGATGACGAGATAAAATATTTCATCATCTGATATTCAGTTATTATGCATCTAACAGACGGGACAGAAAGGTAGCATTCCATTTTTGTGGTAACCCACGGAATGAAAGGTTAAACTGGAATCTTTCATCGACTCCATCTTATTTAGAGGTTTCTTTTCCTTGAGAATTAACGATCCGATGACTTTATTTTTAGCCTTGGCAAAAGAAGGAAAGCAGCTCGTAAAAATGAGACAGTAAGGGCAGTCAATCAGAATTGGAATAAGAGATTCTTGCTGACTGTAGAAAGGATCGAGACGAAGAGCACGAGACCAGTGAGCCTAATCTTCGACGAAATAAGGTCGCTATTTTTAATAACGCAACCTTTCTCTCGAATCCTCCTTTCCAATCCCCCAGAATGGAATTCACGTCACCAGAACAAAAAAAACCGACAACAGACGGGAGAATACCCCTCTTCGTTGGACGCTGGCACCCAAAACAAGGTTAAGGATCCTCTCCTACGGCTGGATTCATTCCATAAGTCTCCGGCGAGCTCTCCTTACTCTCACCGATCCCCATTCCATTTGTCTTGCCCACAATCAGCCGAGCGACCTGGTCGAACGCCCACGCCTCCAACGGGGGTTGACCTTTCCGATGGGAGGTCAAAAAGCTAAAACCGCAATATCTACCGTCAAAAAACGCACGAGAGAGAAATAGAAGACGAGGAAGGGACAAAAAACGGAGAGAATATTTATGGCAGGTGGCTACGAGTGCAGTTAAGGGGAAGGTTGACTCTAACAATAAGAAGCTCGCAGAGTGCTCTTGGGTGAACGTACTCGCGGAAAAATGAACTCTTGACAACGGGACTGAACTTGGCTCAACAATTAGTTCACCGCGACATACCTCGGACTGCACCAGTTCTGTCTTCCTTTTTTCGATTGTCTAATTTTACACACGCTCCCTCCTCCACTCATTCTGTCTTCGGAGACCGCGGTATGAAGGGAGCGATGACTTTTGGAGGAGGACGGCGGTTAAAGAGGGGGAAACGACGGTCATGTCCTGAGACAAGGTTAGACTGCTCAATCATTCGGTCAAAGGGTTTCATGGAAAGATATTACGGAATGAAGGGAATGGGAAAAGGTGGTGCGATGCCGCGCATGATGGGAGTGAAGTTGTCTCCATAAGCCCACGATTCGACGAATGCTAAAACGTTTTAGGTCGTGTATGCCGATTGACGAGTCAATATTTGCCTAACCTTCACAATCTGACGGCCGTTCGGTGATTCCGAACGGTCGTGAAAAATTTTCGGGCCAATATTTGCCGTTCGTTCGACGAACTTCCAAATGAAGTAATCGCGGAATATTTTCAACTCCGGATTCGGAGGTAAGAGTTAACTTTGACCAAACATCGAGAGTCCAAATCCTCCTCTCTTCTTGGAAAGAATTAACACACTCAAATTTAGTAGAAAAAATTGTTTTTGGCGCCTTTAACTCGTTATTTCACACCAACATCATTTCGCTAGGACATAGGATGATCTGGGGTTCAAGCTTGCACTAAGTCAACGAAAAGGAGAGAAAAAGGAAATAGAAAAATGCACACTTAAGGGTAGAACAATACCTCCATATACGAATTTACATTTTCGAGAGGTGAATTCGCGTAGAAAGAAGTGTACAATGTTGGGTTAAACGTATAGAATAGAGTACGGCTTTATTCAGGGCGAGAACGTATAGGGAAGTAGTTTGAGAAAAATATGAGTTCCTACAAACGGCTACGAATGAAAACACTGACACAACGTAAGCTAAGAATTATTTTCCAGTACACCAGTTAAATATTGTAGATGGATAGTTTTGATAGCTTGGCGACAAGGGACTCAAAACGACAATAAATACTTGAGGAATGACTCTGAACGAAAAAGATTTCTCCTGTTACGGCGATGAAGAAAGCAGCGCAAACGTAAAAGATGCGTCATTCCCATTTGTTCTGATTGTCCCAGGGTTGGATGAGGATATGGCTGACAGGAAGGGTTCCAGAACCCAGATCTCCCACTCTTTCACTCCCATTTATCCATGTGTTATGGAGGAGTGCGCCTCAGCGAGCTAACTTAATTATCCTAACTCTTGCGAGAATTATTTTATCCATTTTCGACTGCATCTCGAAGCAACTTCGAAGTTACCAACGTTATTACAAGAATGTTTTACCCAGACGGATGCGTAAAACTCAAAGAAAAAATTCACGCTCCGTACATTAGTCGGATTCCGATAACACTTACATCACAAGGCTTAAGGCGGATGAATGGAGCTGGGGGAGGAGACTCTTGATGCGCTACATGTCATGAGAGCGGATGGAAGAGAAGGGGGAATCTTTAGTTATCGGGTTTCATTCCCGGGAAGGAATTCCTGGGGCTTGTTTTACAGGAGGGAAAGGTCGCAGAGGTCGCCATGGCATTCCCCTTATTTTTTCGCCTTCTCCTGACAAAGCGTGCATCCGACACACGGATTAGGGGCGATCTGGATCCGGTGCCAAAATGCGCTCGGAAGAGCACGTGTCTCGGGGAATGGGTTAAAAATAAATAAACACAAACATTACCATTTGAGAGGGAAGGAGAGGAACGCGGAACTGGGCCCCTTCGTGCATCACCGTTTCCTCCCAGCGTATTAAAGGGGAATGGGATTCTTCTCGGAGGATCCCCGTGTCACCGCGGAGCTATAATACCGAGGCGCCACCCGTAGGGTTCTCGATAGGGATTCAGAGAGTTGTCAAGCTTGGAAAATTCTGGGGAATTCCGGGAGACTGTGATACCTTCAACAACCGTAGAATATAATATACATTTCCTTCGTGTACGAACAGCATAAATGTGGACTTTTGATCACAGATGAACTACTAATAGTTCTAACCATAGATGTAAGTTTGGGTGATTTAACGCGATTTCCGCATGACTTTCATTGTAATTAGCTCACGGCGTCATTATCCCACGATAGTTCTACATCTACATAAATACCCTACAAGCTGCCTTTCGGCACGTAGCAGGGGGTGTAAACACCAATCATTCCAATTTCCCTATTTAGCTTATTGTTGTTGGGTATTGCTCGCGGAAAGAATGAGTCCCTAAAACGACTCTTCCTCGCATCTATTTCTCTTATTTAACGCTCATTGTCGGATCGGCCGAAAAGTTTCAAATTATTTCCAAATATCTCGAGACGAAGATGGGACATGATTTAGATTGCCCAGCAGGACTGCTTAAATTAAACTGTAAAATAAGGTAAGTTGCGAGTATTTGCGAAAGTTGGTAAATTAGAGTTTAAACCGTAAGATGAGTAAAGTCGAGAAAAATCGGGAGAAAACGCTTTAATCCGGGAGGAAAGAGACAAAAAATATCATCGTCAAATCCTGGAGAATCCGAGAGAGTAAGCAACCTCACCAATCAGAGGAAGGAAGTGCTTTTTGCATTTGTAAGGCTATCGCTCTGTCCCTCTTCCGTTCGGCAGAACTCGAACTCGTGACTCCGTCATCCAAAGATAATCCGAAGGAAATGACGATCGAGGTGAGATCGAGATACTGATGAATCAACAGGCGTTATCACCGATCGCAGTTTCACGAAGCACACAAAAGTACATACAATGACTAGGCCGGATGGAAGATAAGGTTATTTTTACGAATAAGCACTGTAGTAGATAAGACTCTTGGATTCCGCTCGTTTGCCCTGAGTAATGAAACATATAATTAAAATTAATTAATTATAACATTATAATTAATAACATGTCAAACGATTAGCAGTAATTAAAACAGACTCTTAGTTAAATATTCAGTCCGAAGGCCGATTAAAACCTTCCACCATTAAACACGAAAGTCTCGCTGAAGGAATGAAGCTTGTTATGCAAGATAAGGAGTGAGGTAGTTCGACCTTGCTATCCTCGATGAACCGAAATGGGAGTGGAAAACGTTAACGGTATACAAGAATGACCACGTGAAGAACACTTATTATAGTATTAAATGATAAGAAACTTAGAGAATATACCATGCATACCTCAGGATCTTTCAGAGAAATACAGCCACGAACAAGAACGAGCGTGGCGTAATTAAATGAATGGCAGATATTTCTCTTTTCTGTAACAAAGGAAATCGAAAAAATGTCCCGTTTATCATGTTATGTTATCAGGAATAAAAGGCTGCCATTGACGTAAATATCATTTCGCGAAATGATAATTAGAAATAATAAATGAAAAAATTAAACTAACGATTAGTTATTCCCAATATTTTAAATGTACATCTATGTAATCTATTTATGGAAAGATATTACGGAATGAAGGGAATGGGAAAAGGTGGTGCGATGCCGCGCATGATGGGAGTGAAGTTGTCTCCATAAGCCCACGATTCGACGAATGCTAAAACGTTTTAGGTCGTGTATGCCGATTGACGAGTCAATATTTGCCTAACCTTCACAATCTGACGGCCGTTCGGTGATTCCGAACGGTCGTGAAAAATTTTCGGGCCAATATTTGCCGTTCGTTCGACGAACTTCCAAATGAAGTAATCGCGGAATATTTTCAACTCCGGATTCGGAGGTAAGAGTTAACTTTGACCAAACATCGAGAGTCCAAATCCTCCTCTCTTCTTGGAAAGAATTAACACACTCAAATTTAGTAGAAAAAATTGTTTTTGGCGCCTTTAACTCGTTATTTCACACCAACATCATTTCGCTAGGACATAGGATGATCTGGGGTTCAAGCTTGCACTAAGTCAACGAAAAGGAGAGAAAAAGGAAATAGAAAAATGCACACTTAAGGGTAGAACAATACCTCCATATACGAATTTACATTTTCGAGAGGTGAATTCGCGTAGAAAGAAGTGTACAATGTTGGGTTAAACGTATAGAATAGAGTACGTCTTTATTCAGGGCGAGAACGTATAGGGAAGTAGTTTGAGAAAAATATGAGTTCCTACAAACGGCTACGAATGAAAACACTTTGACACAACGTAAGCTAAGAATTATTTTCCAGTACACCAGTTAAATATTGTAGATGGATAGTTTTGATAGCTTGGCGACAAGGGACTCAAAACGACAATAAATACTTGAGGAATGACTCTGAACGAAAAAGATTTCTCCTGTTACGGCGATGAAGAAAGCAGCGCAAACGTAAAATATGCGTCATTCCCATTTGTTCTGATTGTCCCAGGGTTGGATGAGGATATGGCTGACAGGAAGGGTTCCAGAACCCAGATCTCCCACTCTTTCACTCCCATTTATCCATGTGTTATGGAGGAGTGCGCCTCAGCGAGCTAACTTAATTATCCTAACTCTTGCGAGAATTATTTTATCCATTTTCGACTGCATCTCGAAGCAACTTCGAAGTTACCAACGTTATTACAAGAATGTTTTACCCAGACGGATGCGTAAAACTCAAAGAAAAAATTCACGCTCCGTACATTAGTCGGATTCCGATAACACTTACATCACAAGGCTTAAGGCGGATGAATGGAGCTGGGGGAGGAGACTCTTGATGCGCTACATGTCATGAGAGCGGATGGAAGAGAAGGGGGAATCTTTAGTTATCGGGTTTCATTCCCGGGAAGGAATTCCTGGGGCTTGTTTTACAGGAGGGAAAGGTCGCAGAGGTCGCCATGGCATTCCCCTTATTTTTTCGCCTTCTCCTGACAAAGCGTGCATCCGACACACGGATTAGGGGCGATCTGGATCCGGTGCCAAAATGCGCTCGGAAGAGCACGTGTCTCGGGGAATGGGTTAAAAATAAATAAACACAAACATTACCATTTGAGAGGGAAGGAGAGGAACGCGGAACTGGGCCCCTTCGTGCATCACCGTTTCCTCCCAGCGTATTAAAGGGGAATGGGATTCTTCTCGGAGGATCCCCGTGTCACCGCGGAGCTATAATACCGAGGCGCCACCCGTAGGGTTCTCGATAGGGATTCAGAGAGTTGTCAAGCTTGGAAAATTCTGGGGAATTCCGGGAGACTGTGATACCTTCAACAACCGTAGAATATAATATACATTTCCTTCGTGTACGAACAGCATAAATGTGGACTTTTGATCACAGATGAACTACTAATAGTTCTAACCATAGATGTAAGTTTGGGTGATTTAACGCGATTTCCGCATGACTTTCATTGTAATTAGCTCACGGCGTCATTATCCCACGATAGTTCTACATCTACATAAATACCCTACAAGCTGCCTTTCGGCACGTAGCAGGGGGTGTAAACACCAATCATTCCAATTTCCCTATTTAGCTTATTGTTGTTGGGTATTGCNGAACAAAAAAAACCGACAACAGACGGGAGAATACCCCTCTTCGTTGGACGCTGGCACCCAAAACAAGGTTAAGGATCCTCTCCTACGGCTGGATTCATTCCATAAGTCTCCGGCGAGCTCTCCTTACTCTCACCGATCCCCATTCCATTTGTCTTGCCCACAATCAGCCGAGCGACCTGGTCGAACGCCCACGCCTCCAACGGGGGTTGACCTTTCCGATGGGAGGTCAAAAAGCTAAAACCGCAATATCTACCGTCAAAAAACGCACGAGAGAGAAATAGAAGACGAGGAAGGGACAAAAAACGGAGAGAATATTTATGGCAGGTGGCTACGAGTGCAGTTAAGGGGAAGGTTGACTCTAACAATAAGAAGCTCGCAGAGTGCTCTTGGGTGAACGTACTCGCGGAAAAATGAACTCTTGACAACGGGACTGAACTTGGCTCAACAATTAGTTCACCGCGACATACCTCGGACTGCACCAGTTCTGTCTTCCTTTTTTCGATTGTCTAATTTTACACACGCTCCCTCCTCCACTCATTCTGTCTTCGGAGACCGCGGTATGAAGGGAGCGATGACTTTTGGAGGAGGACGGCGGTTAAAGAGGGGGAAACGACGGTCATGTCCTGAGACAAGGTTAGACTGCTCAATCATTCGGTCAAAGGGTTTCATGGAAAGATATTACGGAATGAAGGGAATGGGAAAAGGTGGTGCGATGCTGCGCATGATGGGAGTGAAGTTGTCTCCATAAGCCCACGATTCGACGAATGCTAAAACGTTTTAGGTCGTGTATGCCGATTGACGAGTCAATATTTGCCTAACCTTCACAATCTGACGGCCGTTCGGTGATTCCGAACGGTCGTGAAAAATTTTCGGGCCAATATTTGCCGTTCGTTCGACGAACTTCCAAATGAAGTAATCGCGGAATATTTTCAACTCCGGATTCGGAGGTAAGAGTTAACTTTGACCAAACATCGAGAGTCCAAATCCTCCTCTCTTCTTGGAAAGAATTAACACACTCAAATTTAGTAGAAAAAATTGTTTTTGGCGCCTTTAACTCGTTATTTCACACCAACATCATTTCGCTAGGACATAGGATGATCTGGGGTTCAAGCTTGCACTAAGTCAACGAAAAGGAGAGAAAAAGGAAATAGAAAAATGCACACTTAAGGGTAGAACAATACCTCCATATACGAATTTACATTTTCGAGAGGTGAATTCGCGTAGAAAGAAGTGTACAATGTTGGGTTAAACGTATAGAATAGAGTACGGCTTTATTCAGGGCGAGAACGTATAGGGAAGTAGTTTGAGAAAAATATGAGTTCCTACAAACGGCTACGAATGAAAACACTGACACAACGTAAGCTAAGAATTATTTTCCAGTACACCAGTTAAATATTGTAGATGGATAGTTTTGATAGCTTGGCGACAAGGGACTCAAAACGACAATAAATACTTGAGGAATGACTCTGAACGAAAAAGATTTCTCCTGTTACGGCGATGAAGAAAGCAGCGCAAACGTAAAAGATGCGTCATTCCCATTTGTTCTGATTGTCCCAGGGTTGGATGAGGATATGGCTGACAGGAAGGGTTCCAGAACCCAGATCTCCCACTCTTTCACTCCCATTTATCCATGTGTTATGGAGGAGTGCGCCTCAGCGAGCTAACTTAATTATCCTAACTCTTGCGAGAATTATTTTATCCATTTTCGACTGCATCTCGAAGCAACTTCGAAGTTACCAACGTTATTACAAGAATGTTTTACCCAGACGGATGCGTAAAACTCAAAGAAAAAATTCACGCTCCGTACATTAGTCGGATTCCGATAACACTTACATCACAAGGCTTAAGGCGGATGAATGGAGCTGGGGGAGGAGACTCTTGATGCGCTACATGTCATGAGAGCGGATGGAAGAGAAGGGGGAATCTTTAGTTATCGGGTTTCATTCCCGGGAAGGAATTCCTGGGGCTTGTTTTACAGGAGGGAAAGGTCGCAGAGGTCGCCATGGCATTCCCCTTATTTTTTCGCCTTCTCCTGACAAAGCGTGCATCCGACACACGGATTAGGGGCGATCTGGATCCGGTGCCAAAATGCGCTCGGAAGAGCACGTGTCTCGGGGAATGGGTTAAAAATAAATAAACACAAACATTACCATTTGAGAGGGAAGGAGAGGAACGCGGAACTGGGCCCCTTCGTGCATCACCGTTTCCTCCCAGCGTATTAAAGGGGAATGGGATTCTTCTCGGAGGATCCCCGTGTCACCGCGGAGCTATAATACCGAGGCGCCACCAGTAGGGTTCTCGATAGGGATTCAGAGAGTTGTCAAGCTTGGAAAATTCTGGGGAATTCCGGGAGACTGTGATACCTTCAACAACCGTAGAATATAATATACATTTCCTTCGTGTACGAACAGCATAAATGTGGACTTTTGATCACAGATGAACTACTAATAGTTCTAACCATAGATGTAAGTTTGGGTGATTTAACGCGATTTCCGCATGACTTTCATTGTAATTAGCTCACGGCGTCATTATCCCACGATAGTTCTACATCTACATAAATACCCTACAAGCTGCCTTTCGGCACGTAGCAGGGGGTGTAAACACCAATCATTCCAATTTCCCTATTTAGCTTATTGTTGTTGGGTATTGCTCGCGGAAAGAATGAGTCCCTAAAACGACTCTTCCTCGCATCTATTTCTCTTATTTAACGCTCATTGTCGGATCCGCCGAAAAGTTTCAAATTATTTCCAAATATCTCGAGACGAAGATGGGACATGATTTAGATTGCCCAGCAGGACTGCTTAAATTAAACTGTAAAATAAGGTAAGTTGCGAGTATTTGCGAAAGTTGGTAAATTAGAGTTTAAACCGTAAGATGAGTAAAGTCGAAAAAAATCGGGAGAAAACGCTTTAATCCGGGAGGAAAGAGACAAAAAATATCATCGTCAAATCCTGGAGAATCCGAGAGAGTAAGCAACCTCACCAATCAGAGGAAGGAAGTGCTTTTTGCATTTGTAAGGCTATCGCTCTGTCCCTCTTCCGTTCGGCAGAACTCGAACTCGTGACTCCGTCATCCAAAGATAATCCGAAGGAAATGACGATCGAGGTGAGATCGAGATACTGATGAATCAACAGGCGTTATCACCGATCGCAGTTTCACGAAGCACACAAAAGTACATACAATGACTAGGCCGGATGGAAGATAAGGTTATTTTTACGAATAAGCACTGTAGTAGATAAGACTCTTGGATTCCGCTCGTTTGCCCTGAGTAATGAAACATATAATTAAAATTAATTAATTATAACATTATAATTAATAACATGTCAAACGATTAGCAGTAATTAAAACAGACTCTTAGTTAAATATTCAGTCCGAAGGCCGATTAAAACCTTCCACCATTAAACACGAAAGTCTCGCTGAAGGAATGAAGCTTGTTATGCAAGATAAGGAGTGAGGTAGTTCGACCTTGCTATCCTCGATGAACCGAAATGGGAGTGGAAAACGTTAACAGTATACAAGAATGACCACGTGAAGAACACTTATTATAGTATTAAATGATAAGAAACTTAGAGAATATACCATGCATACCTCAGGATCTTTCAGAGAAATACAGCCACGAACAAGAACGAGCATGGCGTAATTAAATGAATGACAGATATTTCTCTTTTCTGTAACAAAGGAAATCGAAAAAATGTCCCGTTTATCATGTTATGTTATCAGGAATAAAAGGCTGCCATTGACGTAAATATCATTTCGCGAAATGATAATTAGAAATAATAAATGAAAAAATTAAACTAACGATTAGTTATTCCCAATATTTTAAATGTACATCTATGTAATCTATTTATTTTTCTCGGAATAAACAAGTCTCACAAAAACACAACGGAAAGTTTAATTTTTTTAACTGAGTCGCTCTCCATACGAGAAAAAACAGTAATGATTATTACAATTTGCAATTAAAATGATACTCATTTTCCTTCTTATGAGAGCAAAGAAATATTCATTTTTGAGAAGAATTTAAATTTAATTTGAATAGCAATTAATGAAAATAAAAAGAAAACATTATAATTGATTAAATTATTATATGAGACAATAATAGAAATTACTTTTTACTGACATCTCCAAATTCCGCTATTTTTACCGTTTCGATCTCTATCTTACGTTTTTAGAAGTTAGATAAATTGCGACAACAAAGGACAGGATTCTAGAATTCTCAAGGAAAACAAGTAAAGATAAAAGGAGATATAGGCAGAACAAAAAAGCACAAATTAGGATATAATAAAATAAATTTATCTATAAGTCTATTATTTAGGTCAATAATTAGATAAAACGTTTTGCTTCTTATCCCAAACCTTACAAATGTCCTAAAAGATACACCTAAAAACTGACATGAATTGCATAAATACTATATAATTATAAAGGATATTATAAAAGTCGCACTCGTTGGATAAGATATCGTGATAAAAAATCTTGCGGATAGTTATGATTGAGGATAAAAGTTATGATTGAGGATAAAATTAAACGGTAAAATACCAACCGGCAATGTGATCACTTAACCGTGCCCGTACGGTGCCCTGACATGCACTGATTTTTTTCAAGTGAAAGGAATACTCTCAATCACGTTTAGTGATACGTGAAATCTAGTTTTAAATCTCCCACAAAATCTCAAAGTAACATATCATGACGTTTTGATGAGGCGTCTCAGATAATTAAAAAGATTTCGTGTGCCCTAATTTTTGCTGGAGCAATACATTCACATTTCTTCAGCCGTTACTGGGGTTGGTTGAATAAATGCAACGAGATGACTTTTTTCAACCTACAATTTACCAACGCACGGTCCACGGAATAATTCGTAAAACTCGGCCAAGTTGCGCATAAATCCAATTCGTATTCCTCTTAGACCATAATAAAATGCAATCAAGATACATCTCTCACTAAGATAATAAATTAATGATGATTCAACCTGTGGGGTGGGTAAACATTTTGCTCCACGGATCGAAAAGGAAATTCTTAATCCTCAGCACGCGGTACATGGCATACAAATTTCCGGCGGTCCATTACAATTTGCAATTAAAATGATACTCATTTTCCTTCTTATGAGAGCATTAGAAAGACTTTTCTGATACTCGATATTGTAAACCAGCGATGTTTAATTAATTTACAGCTGAGATAAATTTCGTTTGTAATTTTTCGATCGCGATAGACCTAAATTCTCAAAATTTGAATTTTATGAGATGAAAATTATCCGCAGTAGTCTTTTTGAGTCTTTTCTGATCCACTTTATTGCGCGTGCATGTATTATTATAAATTTGAAAATTCAATAATTATATGTAATCATTTGTATACTGATAACTCGGCACCTACTAACGAGGCAACTTTAGCTCAGGGGGACCTTAACGGAGTCTCTTCTTTTAATTGTACCTTGACTGCTTACTGTGTTAAATAAAAATTGCTTGCATAATTTGAATTTTAAAAATATATTAATTTTGGCAGCTATTTAAGTCAATCGGCGACAGAGAAATATATCAATGACCTGCCGCGATAGAGCTATTAATCGATAGATTACCCTCATACTCGATGGGCCTTGTTAATGATCGACACGTAACCAGTTGTATTCTAATAATAATAAGATCCCGCATCCTGAATGATTAGATTATGTGAAAAAAAAACTTTGATAAGAATATGACATAATTTAATATCATGATAATTATTAGAGAACAACATTTAAATTTATAACCAATCAATTTATTCACTATTAAAAAACACACACGTCGTATTAACGATTAACGGCAGCACTTCGCTACTCTACACAAATGAAAAATGTATTATGCTGGGGAAAGAGAAGTGAATTTTTAAGTATAAGAAGGGTGGTGTAGCAGCTCCTAGCGCCAGGCACGAATTTCTTCTTCTCGACGTAGAGGACGTCGATGGTGATCGATGATACTCGAATTGAAAGTGCCATGCTCACAGATTAACGAGGAGGAAATGAAAAAGTGGGGCGGCGACCGCGTCTTAAGCAAAACCGAGCTAGAGGAGTAAGATTTAAAACTTGATCGTTCTATCCTTTCCCGGTTGTTGTAGACACGAACTTGTTTGGAAAGTAAATTTAGACTAAAGGAATTCCTGCCAACAGCATACCATGTAGATCCACAGCCGGTTAGCAGAAGGAACGAAGTGGAATAAAAAAGCTGAGAACAGAAATATTTTACTGAGTCAATTCCAAGGAATAAGGTTTTACAAAACTGTAAAAGAGCTTGTACAGAAACGACGGAAACCTAAATGAGCAACTACTGAACCTTCGAAATAAAATTACAATCGGCGTAGCAGAGACTAAAAATCTTATTTTTTACGTAACTATGATATTTGTTACGTTAAACAATTCAAGGAAGATATTCGTGACCAACTGTTATACAAGTAACTTTACACACACACTCCTATGAATGAGGAACGTACAGTAAGTAATATTATTACTTGGTTTCGGTAAATAAGCCTGCGTCGAAAAGCGACGTTGAAAAAATCCTTCAAATACTAATTTCTAGCGATTAGGCATACTATTACTTCGACCTTTACACTGTATTAAAAATAGTAAAAAATGTAAAGCTGTTTTGGGGACCAAAACACATTTTCAGGAATAAAATCAGATTAGGTGAGAAATACAGTGATTACAAATAAAAAAATTTGTCCAACAGGAAAACCTAAGGTCTTAGCGGGAATCAAGTGCGAAATCTTATCGGCGATAGGTTAAACATTGATTTTAAAAAGGAATAACAAATCCTAGATCACTATCAATAAAGACTGAATTAACTTAGAAATATCGGGAATTTATAGTGTAATGATGGAGTAATTACAAAAGGAACCAGACACAGTAAACCCAACATTTTTGAGCCATTAAATGGTCTTATTGAAGATACAGAACTAAGGAAATTTTGCGAAATGAACTTTTCCGGACTCTTAATAATAAAATAAATCCATAGGTGGATAAATATTTATTGTAACATCCATATTTCAAAGGAAGAAGAGAACAGACATGCGTTATATGGAGCGATAAATTGGATTTGCAAGGTTCCACTCTTCTTTTCACTGTCTTATCTTATAACAGGACTTGCTAAAAAAATCTACCCGTCCTCTCTTGTGACGTAATACAAGGATGACCCAAAAAAGTCAGATATAAGCTGCTGGCCAATTATCTTCTCGCGTTTTTATTGTTTTTTTTCTGCTTCTTTTATTCCTTCTGATACTGCTCCTTTACTAAACTTTGAAAATAAAGTAAATTCTTAGGTCAGTGTTTCATTGTGCTGCCTAAGTACTTAAGGTGAGCCGATGCGCAAACAATAGGGCATATGTTGCAGTAAGCAAGCAAACATTTCTTATTTTACATAAATTTTGAAGTCAGAAAAATTAACATTACATGAATTAAATTTCGAGCTCCATAAAACTAACACTTAAAACGAGTACACGAATTCCGTCGAATTCCAAGGAGTTATCGCCACTAGTTTATGCGTATTTCATAAACTTTTTAAAACAAACTTTCCTAAACCCTAATCAAACAGAATCTTTCGATACTTTCAAATATGCCAATATCGCGCGAAATTAAAGAATTTTCTGCAGCAATAAACGAAATACAATGACACTTTGGCGCCATAAATATTTTATCCACTGCGCTCAATATCATAGAAGAACCGACCCAGATTGTCCTCCATCAACGATTTAGAAACTGGGCGTCATGATCAAAAGATAATTACAGCAACTAATGAGATATTAGAAACTCGATACTTCCGCAATCCTTAGGTATCTTTTGCAGAACTCATTTACATGAAAATGACGTGCTAATTTATCAGTTTTCCCTCCGTTATTAGAGAATATAACGAAATAAAACTTCGACGAAAAAATTGAGCAAGCCGTTTCCGCTCTATTTGCTTGCAAAATTACTCAATAAACTCGACGGCCACCATCACATCAACCGTAACAACAGATGACCCTTCAAAATAAACATCCTTCTTCTCCTCATCACTCCATGGATTAAGCTATTAACAAGTATCTTCCTCTAAATTTTTATTCCCCTCTTTACTGGTTTGTACACGCTACCTCTTCCATTCGGTTTATATTCTTGCGGTTGGTTTGAGCAATCAGAATATAAGCACCCATAGGATTCCTCCCATTCTTCCTGTATAATGATTCAAGTTATAGGTGAATAGTACTTTTTTGTTTCCCTCCTTTAATTCTAATTTTGCTTAACCTCGTACACCTTACATCGTCTGAACATTTCATCTTCGATACCTGCATTCTTCGCAACTCTTCCTTTTCATGGTCCAAATTTCGCTCACGTAGAGAACGGAGGTCGTTCTCATAACTTCGCAAACTTCAAGCTTAGTTTTTTTGCTCGCTATACTTTAATGTCCGACTAAATGTTCCAAGCATTATCTGGTTTTAAAGCAGTCTGTTGCTGTTGCTCGTTAAAGAACTATATTTTGGAAATATTATTCTCGAAATCAGAGACCGATAGCTGTATTGAGCATCCTCCAGGATAGTGGATAGTGTTTCGTAGTGGGGTTCCCATTGGTGCCCCGTGATTAATCTCTTGGTGTGCCGATTCATATGCGCTGTATCTTACAATGGACCTTTTCATTTAATAAGAGTTAGTACCGTTAACACTAAAACATTTTACTGCGAAGTTTTCCTCTTTTTCAATTTAAATCTCCGCTGGAACAAAAATGTTTGGTTTAGAGCACCGCGAAATTTAATTTGATACATAGTTTTCTCCTGAAAGACATTCAGCGAGAGCTGCTCTAAGAAAGTGGAAGTTTGATTCTCAGTGACACCCAACCTTTCGCCAAGTTTAAGGCGTACGCCTCTCACGCTAAATGCATACATACACAATCGTCATGGTTTAATTTTTATCGTTGGTCCTAGGTGTATTCTTCCTATACTCTGCCCTTCATTTCTGGTACACCCTTCACTCTTCTCCTTCCTCTTTTTACTCTTACTTCTAATACAGTGAACTCTCGATTAGCCGAGAGTGGATTAACCGCGCACGAATTTTTACTTTTCGTCGATATTTTCCACGGTCGGTCAGAAAAATTCAAACAAAAAACTCATACGTATTTTCTAATACACGCAGAGCTTACTTGTTTCCATAGAGCAGAGGGAATACGACTGCAAGACATTATCGCTGCTAACAAGATCCCTGGTCGGAGGGAAGAACATTTTTAGTGAGTCCATGAAACAATCAAAAATAACGGCCTATTTGGGCAAATAATAATTAATTATTCATTGTAATAAATGATGAAAATTATAAAACATGAAAGTGAAATTTTGAGTTGTGTTTTCTCATTATTGGTGCATCCTTTCCCCATTATTAACCCGGATAATCGAGATTTCACTGTACTTAGGAAGCACATCTTTATTAACGCCAAGTTAAACTATCCTTTTTCCTCTTCCGATAGAAATACTATCCGAAGCCATTTAACTCTGGATATCTCTTCATCACAAACACGGAAGCCAAAGCTAAAAATTTCCTCGATATCCATTCCAATTATATAACCACAATTCCGCATCTAAGAGAGCATCCTAAAGAGAAAAAAAATCTTAGCGCGTGTTCCGCAACCTTCTTGCCTTCCGTCTCTTTCAAAAAGAGCGGCGATAAACGCGTGAGCACGCAAAACTTCGTTATTTTTCGCGCGAACGAACTTTGTTGAAAATTCTCCCGCGCGCCTTGAAATAGGTCGGTGAACACGAATCGAAAGTCGAGTACTTGGCATAGCTCTTGACTCCCTACACGCGCCTCTCATTTCCAGCTGACGGACACTAAACCTGAGATGCATGAAATATCCTCCGTTTTCTTTCGCCATGGACAGAAACGCGACAATGGACCGTAAAAAAGCAGAAGAGGGCGTGGCCGACCACAACAATCGGATACATTTCGGAAAAGAGCAAAAAGAGAATACCAAAAGGGCTAAAGCGAGCGTTCATGAAACTCGTATGGATTACAAGCAGACCTCTTTAATCCGGCATTCTCGCGACCAGAACATAGCCGGACCACAGAAACTGCCGCTTGGCAGAAATGAACTAATGATAAGTGAAATTTAACTACATTTTTACGATTAGTACGGAACGAAAACTGGAGAAAACGATACATCTATGTAATTTTTTAAAACAGGCGTGACACGGATTTCGTTGTATCACAGCGAAATTATTCACTATTTATTTCTGAAAATTTATGGAAAACAACCAGATAACAACAATGATAATAAGAAACAAAAATCGATAGAAAAATCGAAATGGGAAATAATGAATTGGTTCAATTTTTTGTAGATCTATCAGCCCGAGGGTAGTTTGGATCCTCAATCCCTCCACCATTAGTTTCCAAATGCCTTACGGAGGAAATGAGGCTTACAAAGTAAGATGAGGAGTTAGGTAGTGTGTACCTCACATAGCCAGAATGCAATGAGGGGAAAACATCCATTTAAAAGCAACAAAATGAACCTTCGATCAACACTTTTCATAGCAAACTATAAGGAATTACCAAGATAAATGGTACTATTCAGCATCACTTAAGACTCATTATCTTTCACTTTATCATTTCTGTGAACAAAACTGAGACAAAAATAAATGAAAAATACATTTTCTTCAATCCCGTACCGAAAGGCAACTGAACAATACCACATTCCTCAAGAATTGGCAGCAGAAAGAAAACAGTAAGTCATTCAAATTACATTAATGGATCTGAGGATGGAACACGAGAAGGAAGCCCAATGCACAAATGCGGAAAGCGGCATATAAAAGATCATTTAGAGATGGAAAGACACGGCATGCTGTAATCAAATTAAATCTTGTCGCACAGAGTAGTACACAGAGGAAAATTTAAGATGTTGTATATAATTACAAGTATTCATTTCAACTACGTTTAACAGGTTGTTAGCAGTTTACAATATTACATAATAGTTTCATGAAAGAAGAATAACATTGTCATAGAAAACCCTTCCTAAAAAGGAAAGAATATCAAATAGATACCTGAAAACCAATTAAAAACCGGCGGTCTACAAACGGCGCAACCATAAAACTGCGCAATATTTCTACTTATGGCGTGATCAGAGCCGCGCCCGGCCTATCTACCGCCCGGGTGCAAACATTGTGCCGACCCTTAAAATTAAATATCAAAACCATATATTTCCTGATTTAAAAGTAAATATTATTTTGAGAGACTGAAAAACAAGCGTTTTATGACTTCGTTCCCCAGTTTACATTGGTCACAAAATATCAGTAACTATTAATTATTATTATTAATGCGGTAACGCAGTTATGATAGAATAAATAGTCAGCATACGGAATAGTGAATTGTTAATAATTCACTATAATTTCGAGTAACATTATCACCGCAATGCGGATAACTGAAAAGTATGTGCTTTGTATGAAATCTCTTTTTCGTCACTAAATGTGAAATATTCAAATAAAAATTGTATTGCAACATAAATTACATCGATTAAATCCACTGAACAAATATTCCCTTCTGGTCTTGAGTTATCCCCAATTCTTTACTCTGTATGTTTGCTTATCTTTAATTTCACATCATAATCTTTCGTAGGTAAGTCGTGTGTATCACACAGAAAACAACATATAATGTTGCAACACTTCTGTTGGCGCTCCTACAATGCCGCCGCCCGGGTGCGATGTACCCCTTAACGGACGGCGGACTCTGGGCGTGATAATAAAATATGTAATAGATAAGAATGTCCAGTGACATACGGCGTTAATACGAAACCATTTGTTTTAAACTTTCCCATGAGAAGACTCAGGAAATTCTTTAGATCGCATCGGGTTAAACTATTAGAAATTCATATTACATTTAACTAAATAAATATATACATTGCTTTATTCACGTTTAAATCACGGTGGCTGCTTAAAAACAAGTGCCGCGGTAGTTACCAGGCTAAAGAGTGCACTTCTTCAACTCTTATAACAGTATTTTAAACATTCTCTTCACCCATATCAACCGGAGAAACATAACTGTCTTGGATAAGGTTCACCTGCCGTTAGCACGGCATCCCGAGATAAGCGAGTAGCGCGATAAGCTCAGATATTGGCTCTGCAAACAGATTTATGATCTGAGAGCCCTTGAAGAGAGGGCACCTGCTCCGCGTTTCTATAAAAACACACCCACGATATATTGTTACGCGCCCGCTGCGTCACGGCATGAAAATGCGTGACAAATCAGGATGGCACGAAAATAGTCCGCGGGCACTTTACTCAGCGAATGGAATTCGAGAACGGAAACGATGGTACGCCACGTGATAGCATTCGATCTCTTTCATAAGAAATGACTCGACGGTACCCGCACCATCGCCGGAATATGCGAAGCGAGGAGAAAACCTGGCCACGACTGACGGTCGCGATTAATCGATCGACGATACTTGACCTTTGACGAAAGAAAAGAGAGTAAATGGAATTACTTTTTCAACTAAGCATCTGATCTTGAATACAATGGCAATGAAATACGGAGTAGGATTGATATTAAGAACAAATATATTCTGAGAAACGATTAATTGACAAGTCAGCAGTAGTACAGTTAAGGGAATGGTTAGTCTTGCGAGCAGACCACACACTACAGACTTACCGATGTCAATAATTGTTTTAAAGAATACCGTTCTTCTTAATGTCACCACGACAACAGTTTATTCATCGAATTTCGGCGCTGAATTTTATCATGCGATATCTTAGGTAATTGTTTACAATAAAATATAAAGAAAGGATTTTTTCCAGAGCTCTATGACTTATAAAGCCATTCTTAACACCTACTCTCACGTTATGGGATCACAGATCACCCTTGTGGTGACGAATTAGTCGATAGGAGAATCACATGGAGTATGTATAATTATGGGAAATGACAACGTGTGGGTCTGCCGAGCGACGTGCATATTTTTCTGCGTGCCCCGTTGAATGTGTACAAATAAAACTACAGAAAGTTATTCAACGATGATAAATATGTACGCTGGTGATTTATGGAATATGCGGGCGGACAGTAGAGACCGAACAACTGTATACTCGTAGCGAATAATTGCGGTAAATGAGAATTAATAAATTATACATTCTAGAGATTTGATCAAGATATGGTTATATTTTTCCAACTTTTGTAGAATATTATATCTTACCTTTCTTCATTTCTGTCGGTGAGGTTAATAAAAAAGGATCAATTTGACTAAAACTACGAAATAAACCTGAAACGAAATAAACTTGAAACTCTCGTAAGAAGTAACCTGCATACTCATTGCCGGCTTTTGAAATTAATTTGAAAATTTTCATGGGATCTCGCTCTTTGCGACTAATTGAAGATATAAGCTGCAACAATATGAACATTTTCCAGGAGTTGGTAGTTGACCTAGGTGAGAATCGAGGACCACTTATGGCGAAGGGTCCACTGTTTGCGCACCACTGCAGTAGATCCTTCACATCCGCAGTGTCGACTAATCGCGAACTATCCTCCGAGATATTTCGAAAAACAAGCAGCTATACTCCGCTAATGAGGATTTCATGTAAATGCTAATGGATTACCGCCACTTCCATATGAAGATACATGATATGTAATTGGTCGCGCGAATACTACGATGCAGAGCACAATCTCATAATGAGGATCCGAAAGAATCAGCCACTGGAGGAATCGATCGAGCGTGAAAAGCATAGAAATTAGTACATTTAAGCTCTTTCTTTTATCTTGAACTTCTAAAATGGAAAAAAATAATTTGGTTACTTCATAGAAAGATATGAATTAACAAGATAAGTTGACTTTTAACTGGAAATCATTTTTGGAATCACAACATTATCTAGCATTACAAAATGCAACATAAAAAAGGAAATATAAACAGAGATTTAACGAAATAATTATTTGGCAAGGTCTGCCGACTTTCACGTCGGAACTCGAAATAAACGGAAAGACTAGAAATTAATTAATGAAAAGGCCACTGCAGTGACCTTTTCATTCGGCTCCCGCGCTCTAGCTAAATTATTGCAGTTTTATTAAACTCGAGCTAAATTATTGCACGGTAAGTTAGGTATAAAAAAATGCGAACTTTCACACATCCATTCCTGTCCTTTTTCAATTCCATATTTCATTAGGAATTCAATTCCAACAAACATTGCATAAAATAACTAGGCCATACAACACTTATCACCGAAGTCGCAGAGCCCGCTGGCATCTACCACAAACTATACGTGCATCAGTAACCCCATTAAAAGCGACTCGAATAAGAATATTCTCGGGACGAAAAAAAAGAAATTAAACGAATGCTTCGTTCCGCAACGGCAACTCCGCCTAAATAAAACGAAAAGGAATCGAACAGCCAACGTTATTCAATCTCAGCATCAAAGTTATACATCGAAGTCAATCTTCCGCGAACGCGCATTCTGTTTACCTTTTTGTATCGGACATGTTTACTGAAGAGGGGAAAGTAAAAAAAAAACGGCGATTTCACACAGCGCCGCCTTGGATGCAATAATCCCGCTCCCATTACGTATACGGCAGCTCCTAAAGAAGGTGGATGTATATAGAGGAAGGAGTAGCGGTGAATGGGAGCACACATCTTCCCTTCGTATCTGCACGCGACGGAGCCGGTCTCGTCTTTGTCTCTCGGCTTTCCGCTTGTTGATTTTACGCGAGCGAAAAATAAAAACGGCGACTTTTTCCCGAACCGGCAGCGATCGAAGGAATGAGTATGCTCAAACAAACGTACTCCCTCTGAATGAGAGAAAAAGCCGATAAAAAAGAAAAGCGAAAACGCGAAACGTTTCGTTTCTATATCCTCCCCTTCCCCGTCCGACATTTTGATCAGGCAAGATGAAAGAACAGAATTACATCGGCGGGGAATCCTCTCTCCTCCTCTCTGCCTCTTCCTATGGAATAGGAATCGCGTCTTTTGATACCGCCGTATACCGTTCTCTTTCTCGCTCTACCTTTCTCCTAAAACGAAATGCGAATAGCGTCAACGTCCTTCCGCAGAGAATAATCGGCGAGATGGCGTTCGTACGAGGAAAAAGCGGGAAAAAAGAGCGGGAAATAAAGATAGCTGTACGAGCGCGCGTTGCCCGCGAAACAAAGGAGGAATGGGGCCTAGATGCCTCTCGTTTTTTTCTATCGGCCCGAGAGGCGAAAAAAGGAATCATCGAAAGGAAGACAAAATATTTGGCAAGAGGAGAAAAGATTTTCGTCGGCGTTTGTTTGGCCCCGCTCGGTTTGCTTTCCTCCGAGATGAAAAAGAAAGAGCGCGAGGCAAACATGAAGTCCGTTGTTTCGAATCTATCTCCCTTACGATGCCTGCGGGAAGTTCCGAATTTCATTGAATAGAGGATGCGAATTTTATGCGCGCTAGGACATTTCATCAGCTAAGTACGTGTCGTTATCTCGCTCCGGACGGGAATTTTTTCTGCAAGCACGCCACCGGGAATTGAGAGACGAGAAAGAGCTTTCACGATGAATCGTGACGATTTTTTCTTCTCTTTTGCACTTGATTCTTAAAAACGAAATTGAAACGACACTAAAATTTGATAGTCTTTACATGTTTCTGAGAAACATAAAACTCTGTAAATGTATCTACCTCATATACCACTTACGAAAAGCCAAATTTTGCACAACTGGGGCCATTTTAGGCGAATTACACAATTCATAACACAGATTCATAATCATAAGACAATAGAAAATTGCCATCTAGAAGAATTTTTACAAAATTCGGTTACTATTTCATGATCATCACTATTTCTCACATTAATGCTTATTCATCATGATATGCACAGAGAGAGAATAAAAGCGTTTTGAAATTCTTCGATGAGGATTATCTTTTTAATGAAATCGTCGATGACTGAATATTTCAGATGCAAAGTTCTAAGTAATTAATTCAATCATATTTTCCAAAAATGACCTTCTTCGCACATCTTACCCATAATTGTATGGACTTAACAAAAAATTACTTTACCTTCAAGCTCATTACAACTGATCACCTTGTTCAATTGTAAGGATCTTGATTCGCTATCTTCGTTCGCAAATCTATCCTATTTTTCATGAAAGTTGTCTTTAAATAGGCATTCCCTTCAATATTAATTACTGTTTTACATAAAATTTATTACATAATTATTTACATAAAATACTCATTAATCATAGCGAATCACACAGATCTATGAGTAGAATCACACAGATCTATGAGTACTTAGCAGTCTTAAATGTTTCAACGCAATGCAAGATTACAAAAGAAAATATATAATTTTATTGAAATAGACATCTACGATTAAAAAAAGGCCTCCAAATCGAAGGAACAAATACCTTGTATTTGGTAGTCCGTAAAAATCTCAACTCTTAACTGCCATCAATCGATGACCGCTTACATTGTAAAATCCTTCACCGTCAGACAGACTACAGAATAAATATCTAAACATCCTCGTGAATTCAAAGAACTCAAAAAGATTCGCACTGATATTAAGAGCGACAAGCAATGCTTTATCTGATGTGAGAAAACGTGCATCAACCGTGAAGTTCATTCGTGGTATTCTACTTCAGAAACATCACATTCATTTACTCGCGTGCGATATCTTAACGGTGGAGAAGTGTCTCTTTCATTAATCCAAAATTTACTGCCTGAAATTCTCTGCTCAGATTAACGTTTTCGTTCGCGGAGAAAATAATGGGGGAAACTCACGCGACTTGCAGTAGCTCCCTAAATGAGAAACAATGGCCTTGCAATTTTTATAGCGCAGTCGGACGAATGTGTGTGGTCTTCCATAAAGCATTGCTTTTGAAATTTCTATGGCATTACGAACTACATCAACGGTTGAGACGACCAGACCGAAGAAATAGCCCATACAAATGTTCAATGAAGTTAATAACGCGTAATTATTCCAGTAGACATGACGATATCAAGGTTTCGACAATGGATGAAACAAGAGAAATCCTTTACAACAACTATTTTCAGGGAATAAGATAGCTTATCTTCAATGCCTTTAGATTAACACGATTCGAAGCCTTGTCTATCTTTTGAACTTAAAGGGTGTGGAGGAGTGAGATAAACCAGCCAAAAGCCGCAAGGATTAACGATTCATTATCCGAGAAAATATTCATCGAGATTAGCAAAACGATAAAAACGGTCGAGATTGGTAAAGTCGAAAGCAGAATTTGAAATAAAAGAAACATAACCCAACTAAAGCTGACAATTACGACAATAGGTTCTGATCTCTGACGAACTGAGATTAGAAATCATTACCTTGAAATGAGTTCAAGATAACAAAATTTTTATCAAGAATAAAGAAGACTATTTGATAGGTTGACCGATTGCCTATTATAGAGGCATAAATAAGAGAAGTTTAAACGAAATTTTTCAATTCGATGATCTCCAATAACGCCGAAACAAGCTGACGGATATCCATTTAATAATTTTTAAGAGAACTTTGCTGATCATTAATGCTTTCAGATCGATCTATTCTTTGTCTCTCGCAAAAAAATAGATAAAATAAGGCTTCCTTTGTTATGTCTTCTGTATGAAAGAAAATAATTACAGCCATTTAATGGGGCGGAAACATCAATGCATGATAGCTCACGAGCGACTCATTTCAGAGGAAGATATAAACGTAGATAACATCTGTGCTAAGTAAAATAACAAAAGGCATAGCATTCATGGGACTAGCTACAACTTTCAAACGACATGAGAACATTGGTTTAATTTACCAACGAAAATATATTCATTGTATGCCAAGAAAAGACCATGGCGCTTTAAGATATGAGAGAAAAAAGGAAAGCAAAGCTCGAGAAGATAACGCAGGAGCCGCAATGTCCTTTGAAATCAATAAAAGGCTGGCGACCCCGCCGAGGTGGGCCTCGAGACTAATAGAATACTCGTGGGAGATTACGCGGCTTCCTCGTAACGATCTGTGGAAAGCCCAACGAACAATGCTGTTCCAACACCATATCTATGCAATAAATTTCCCTGCAAACGAGCCAGCGCAATGATAAGACGAACTCTAAACAAGTAATTCGGACTCCCGGGAATTTCTATGCGAAGTTTCACAACGCTAAGTCTGAAGATTAAACCGCTGATAGGCATTTTTTGAGGTACCTTTGTTTTATCACTAAATGCTTTATGGCTTTTCGGGACATTTTTGTCGTAAGAATTGCTATTGCGAATAAGATCACTCGAAAATCAACGCTAAACAACCTCTATAACATCAACTTCTAGTGATACGTCGTTAATCAAAGAATGTTTTTGTGAAATGTTTCCCAGATATATAAATGTTTATTTTATCGAGTAAAAATTAATTAGGAAAATCATCGAATTCAAATTATACTTAAAATCAGATAAGGTACAACGACAAAAACATTGTAAAAAATAAAACTGTCGTATAGTATCATAATATCAAAAACTTAAGCTGCAATGGATTGGAAGATAGGATTCGAACAAGTCTTGTGCGAGAAAGTATCGTACTTGCGAGCAATCTTAAAAAGTCAATCACAAATACAGAAAAAAGAACTACATAGATATAGAAGCCGAAACGGTCCATTGCATTAGATATACATAAAAAGCCGTCCCCCTCTCTATCTCGGAAACTAAAATTCGTATTTATAAAAGAATTAAGGTGTGAAAAGTTTGCGAATTCAATTATAATATCCTTACAATTAAATTTTCTAACGTGCTGGACGGGGGCGTTTACCCAACTTGATATTCGATGACGAGCTCAAGTCGTCGTCCTACGGTAAGTTAGCTACGGAAAATTATCAGTTCGAGGATGATAATATTTTTCATACCAATTTTATGGCTGAACGTTATTTTATAATTATAATCGATAAAATGTTCCTTCTTGCATATAATTATCAGAAACTTAAGCCACTACCAATAAAACAATAACCATTCACAAATATATTAAACTATTATAGCCATAAAATTGAAATTTTCTGTCTTATGAGGACCAGAAGTATATATTAACATATGTACATATTTTTAAAGTAAGTTTCGTTATGCTTGACGGGGGTGATTACTAGTTTAAAATTAAACTGATTAATAACATCGATGACTCGGAGTTTTCCTCAGTTCTAAAAATGATATACAGATTTATTAAAAAACTTCCGAAAATCATTATTTCCTGATAAAGGACAACGAACTCTTAAATTTTTTTCGGATCTTCCACGCCAATGAAAATATTTTAAACTATGACGGATTTGTTTCCATCAATCCGAATTCATTCACACTTAATCCCTCCATTTATCTAGGGGTCTTTCTCTTTGTGCACCTGCTGCTCAGGTGTGCTTGCGATACAGAAATACTGCAACACAGTGTTGAGTTGAGGGTCGTCGACCTTTTCAGGCGGCGAAGACATTAATATTTACGGTCGTGTAGCCTGGGCGATCACCTTCAAAACGCTCGAATCAAATTAACCAAAATCTCTTTAAGTTTCCGATTAGTTAAGGGTCTTCTAAGGAGGGCGAAAAACGCATCCAATTTCTGGAGAGCTTTGATTCCCCTTCCGCGAAAGAACTTATCCCTGCTCTGATACGCCACCGAGACGCGATTTCGAGAAAAAAATTCGCTCGGCAATTTTTCAAGCCAGCGAGGATAACGACACCCAAAATAAACGGGCTGTGCCTTTGTGAATCCAAAGATAAAAGAAGGCGCCTTCCTTCGGCAGGCGTCTACAAAAACCCAACTGAACATATATCGTACGATGGTCGCTCAATAAGGAATGCAGCACGAATTTTTTTCTCGTCTGATTCTTGTTTAAAAATGATGCTTCGTGCGCAGCGTTTGGAAACTTCCATGCTTTGCCTAAAATTGTATCATCACAAACTTTAAAGCGAAATTACAAAGAGTTTCTGAGACGGCGTCGGTAAATAAGATAGTAACAAAGCTACTTTCACTAGAGAAAATAGAATCCAGTGGGTGAGACGAAAGCAGAGATTTTTCAGTCTCGTTGTCGCTTAAATAAGGACTTATTACTGAAATTATTTCAGCGAAGAATGAAGCTATATTGAAAATTTTATCTCAAATATAAATCAACGAAATGAATATTATGAATACTAAAAATATCCTTAAGCAGCGTTGAAAACTTGAAAAAAATGTCCGCAATTTTAAATGTATGAATAAATAACGAAAAGAGACTTTGAGAAGTATTCATTGGTAACTAAAACAGTAAATGTTGAAAATAATTTCCTGAATCCATCCTTAATCCCTTCCTAAATATGACAACGCTTATAAAAAGGACGAAGGAATCAAGATGATCTATCTACTGCTTTTTTCCAAATTTTGCTCCTCTTTCTTTTATTGTAAACAGGTCTTTTTGCTGAAAATATGTATAAATATACAGCCTTTTTCAATGTGCTGACATTTTCATCGGACTTTGAAACGTGATTTACAATGTCCAATGGTAATGTGATTAACATTGATTATAATTAACGGGCGAGTATCTAGGAAGATAGGAAATAAGTTTATCGGCGTCGCTTACTTGATGATATGGAAACAAATAGGAAATAGCATTTTTTGCAAATGAATGTGATCATCATCATCATCTTCCTTTCAAGGATTAGGCTTTCTGCCTGTTCCGACTTCACCAACGTAGTCTTGGTCGTCCTATACTTCTTTTCCCTAATGGCTTATATCCTAAAATCTTTCTCGGAATCCTTTCTAGAGGCATGCGATTAACATGCTCTCTCCATCTTTCTTTTTTCTTCATAATTTGTTGCTACCTCACTGGTACTCACTGGTTGTACTCTTAATTCTTCTCTAATTTCTTCGTTTTTTATGAGGCCCAGACTTGTTCAGCTTTTTACAGATCTAAGAAATTTCATTTTTGATGTTTCTATCTGACTATAGTCTTTTTTTCTAGGAGCCCAAGCTTCTGATCCATATAGAGATGTGGGGACAGCCATTACTTTGTAAAATTTTATTCGTGTTTCTTTTGCAGTTTTTTCTTTCAAAGTTCTTCTATTGGTCCCACGCATTCTTTGATAGTTGGTTATTTTAATTAAAAAATCTTTATCTTCCTCATAGGTGATATTGCATCCTAAATAATTAAAGTGCGATACCTGTTCTATTATATTATAATCAATCATTCAAGAAAATGAAGATAATTTACAATTGGCAGTCCACAAACTAAATCTGTTTATCTAAAGATTACGACTTGAAAATTTCTGTATGAAAAACCAAGACAATGGCGTTTCTAGGAAAGTTCCCAATCCGCACAAAAATAATGATTGATAATAATGAATGTGATTCCGAAACTAATTATTTTCATTGGATAAAGTATCACCACCATCGGAAGATAATCTGGCATACATGCGACTGCAATAAATATAGCCTTTAGTGAGGAAAAATGCTGCATTACTTATTGAAAGACCCTGGAATGAAGGACGTAAGTGGGACGCTCGGGAGGTCGCTATGCACCATTTCGACGTCTTCGACACTCGGATCCGCAACTACGATTGGATCCCAAAGAGAGTGCCGATGTGCCGAATCGAACCCGCGCCTGCTCTAAAAAACAGGCACTCGTGACAGTGCACATGTTGAAATCGTGAATCACGTTCTTCTTATCTCCTTTGTCGCTCCGTCCCTTATGACTAACCTTTGAGAGGGGTTGTCGGTTGTTTTTCCGCCAGCAGCGACACTCGTAACTGCGAATTCGATTTCTGGCACAACGTCAACCGCTCCTATGAAATCACCGCACAAAAAATCGGGCTCTGCGTAACATATGCAGCGTTACTCGTGACAAAATGTACACATTGAGAAATAAATAACATTCGTCAAGGCAGCAGTTAAATAAATCCATCTCGTATTTTTGCATTAAAAAATCAGCGCACTAAATTATTAGGTAGGCAAAAAAACATATAATATAGTGAAAACAGCATAAAGGGTTCTTAAAAAAATATATTTATGTAACACGGTGATATTCACTGCACGCTTTCCTTCCTTTTTTCTTACATACGATATTTTTTCGTAGTCTATCGCATCCCGCCATGTTAAATGCCGCTAATTTTTAAAATTCTTTTCTCGTAAATCATTGCATCAAATTTTATTACAGTTTCAGAATGCTTGATCTTTGATTGAATACTTGATTTACTTATAGCAAATAACAAACGTAGGTATATGGATTATTGGTATTGGATATGGCTTTAACAAGCAAATAATGGATAAATACACAATGAAATATATTAAGAAGTACATATTTACTATATTTTTATGACAAATATATATATCATTAAATAAATTAAGTAATTTTTTTGATTTAATAGCTTTACACACAAAAAAAACTTCCGAGACATCGACACATTGGAAAACTTGGAATAAAGGTTTCCGAGTTATAATTTGCAAAAACAGGTAACTATTACTAAAATTAACTACATTGTGACTAGCTACAATTAATATCACTGTTGATAGAATACAATATCATTGGGGTATATACAATATTGTTTTTGGTGCCACTGAGGATTACAAAACTTATAAGATTCGAGTTATCCAACTAAATAACATCAAACGTGAAAGAGCTACATACTGCACGATAACTCCGATCAGTGTAGCAATCAAAGAAAAGCTGAGGGAATTGACCAAAAGCGATCAATGAAAGATGATGCGACCCACATATGCATTCATACAAAAGATATTACCAGCAGTATTGCCACTAAGCGTCATTTCCTAGCATCTCAGAACCTATATTACCTCAGCGATTAGCGATTTTATCCTACCTAGATCTTTGCAAAGCTGTGGCTCATCCCCTAGGCGCATCCTAGTAAATTCTAGTTTCAAAAGGAGCCACTCGGACGAATTAAGCTCCAAATGATTCCGGATTACAAACATTGGAAATTCAACGCATGTCTGATATTTACAGCGAACTTTAGACCAAATTTGCGGTGCACGTGGTAAATGAAAACTTCAAACCGCACGGTTGTAAGGTATAAACGATTAAAACAACTGGCTGACCTTAGAAACCGAATGACGGACAATTAGATGTCGGCGATTAAGTAATTTGAACGATATTCCGCCATGAAATGCGACATGAAACGACCGATCGCTTGCAATGTAGCGATCAAAGGTCGGGCCAACGCTGTAGATCCTTGAGAGTAACGTGCCACTGTGCAAGACTGAGAATTTCTATTGATGCACTTTGAGCCAAGTAACGACCATCTCGAAAATCCCAGAACAAATGCATGAAGCCATTCTTCATTCACTCTTTGGTGATAATGGCATTGTTGGATAAATGAGAGACATGATGTCGTTGCATAATAGAAACGAGCTGCTTCCTCCTCTTGTTTATCCCCGGTCACCTTATCGGAAAGCAGCGTGCGTCGCTGATAAGTGGCTATCGATTGAGTGGCAGCAGCCAGCAGAGGAAAATGCTTCCTCCTGCGAGAACATTAAGAGGTGGCTCTACAGATCATAAAAGATTTGTTTTACCGGCAGCGACAAATATATGTGAATGAAATTCCATTTACAACGACAAAAACTCTTGAATTTGGCCCTGAATATACAAAAGTAAAAACGGTTTGGAGGAATTCGGAGAGTCCATACACTACCTAGTCCATTAGGCCTTTCAGGATGGTAATCGATCGTCAAAATACTTAGAAACATTATGCTTCTCTAAAAAAATCATACCTATTACCATAAGAATCTTTTTTCTAAATTCTCACCCTTTCCGACTTCCCGGCGCATAAATTATTTAAATCTCCTCAAATGATAGCATCAGACGCTTTTTTTCCGACGAAATCAAAGTAAATGCTAATTCCGGAAAACAAATTCAGCATCTACTCGCAAGTCTATACCCGAAGATGGTTATGAAAAAACACATAGAAATACTAAGTAATCGATTGAAAGTCTGTAACTTTCAACTGGACTTCCTAATTTTTTTCTAATTTAAATTACAGTGAGAGACTTCTGTTAAGAGAATGCTTTGGTCGCACAGAATTCCTGACGTTATTTCTAGTATCTTCACGTAACATGATTAACGCATCATTGCTGGGTTAATCATGTTACAGGATATAATCTTCTTTTGCGAAGAAGTAAAATATACATACTAATGTAATGCAATTGTTTCTAGGAAAATGGCCAGAAGAAAGAAAGTAAAATATACAGAAACTACATTATTTAACGACGTAACAAAATTTTTGTTGCAATCAAATTACTACAATTAAATTTTTATTTTCATACACTGAAATATAAGTTTTAAGATATAATCACCGAAGAAATAGAGAAAAATCGTGAAAATAATTCTCGCTAGACATAAACAATTTCGCCGGCAAATAAACTTTTGTAGAAACAGATAAGCAGTTGTTCCGCTCAGAATAACGAATGCACTATCTTCTTCGACCGATTGTATAAATAATCTACGGAAAACCAAACTATAAAATACGAGGACCGAACGACCAGAATAGCAATTTTTATCTCGACATATTTTTGAATCTTTACTTTGAGAAACGGGTAATAAATAAAACAAGAAAAAGAACTGCGTATTCTCAATATCTCAATCCACTTATATCTGGAATATTTGAGAATATTGACTGGCCATCTTAACAAGCAAACCTTTCAAAACCATTACATTATGTACTGTTATATAGTCCAACCACGATGGGACGAGCGTTATTCATTCATCCCTTCAATAAAGAATGACAAAAGGACGTTATTGTTCGCGTAATTGACCAATTCATTCCTCGAAGACTGCCTGCTCCTGTTCACAATGATCATGAAAGGAATAATCGATAGAAGTGCAGTACCTATGTGACTTGCAATTGAAGAATATTAACAACTTAGGAGAGCGTGTCTAATGCAGGCTCGACGTTTTGGAATAGCCGATTTCCTTCACCGCTATTTTTAGTCGAAGCAGGTGAGGTTTTGTAACGATTGAGACACAAACAAGGCTCGATGGAACGCGACTAAGAGAGTGCTGAATGAGGGCATAGTGATAACGGGGTAATACCACTGAAGATAAAGCACCAGCGCGGCTTTAAAACGGGGAAGGAAGTGGCAGCGTGCTAGCTCTCGTGATATCTAGTTACGAATTCAAGAACAGGAACTTCAGAATTATCGCTTGGTTGAGGACCAAATGCGGACCACGGAATGGATGGACAACATTCCCAAGAAAATGTCTACTGCCAACGAGACTCAATGGGCTCGAAATCGCAGTTCGAAAATTGGTAAAACAAACAGTGCATCGTATCTTAGGAAGAGGAAACATCTTCGGCGGCTTTCCCAAAAACGGACCTAACGCTAACTTTGGACACCATGAGTTTTTAATGATGTTCACCTGGTCTAATAAGACGTAGGAAAACACTATGTCAGGGCAAATAGCATCCCAGAACTTCCCTGAAAGGTTCAAGTTGGAGATGTTGGTACAGGCCAAATATTTGTCGAGAGCTAAACATGAAACCGACCAACATGATGAATGATGAATCTTTAATGAAATTTCCACCAAAAGAAATTATAAATACTTTTCCTGACTGACTCGAATGAGCTCATAATTATATCAGAAAGCTTACTGCTAGCTCACGGTAGATTATCATCAATTTATTACAAAAGAAAAGTTATTCCCCTGAAAACATACGACGCAAGCAAAATTATAATTATCTAAAAGCAACTTTAAAACAATCAAAATCTAATAAATCCATTGGTCATATCTTCGTTAAATAACCACGCTTAATGGAATCCTATCATTTTCGATAGAGGATATCGAATATTTGGAGGATTTAGGTCGTTTTTCGTAAGATTTAAAATCCCACTAATCTTATGAGGAGATGTTTCGGAAGTTGAACTTCTTTGGAACTCTAGAGTCAACTCTAAAATAAAAATCTTATACATTCCTTTTCCGTTCTTTGTAATTTCTTTAAATCTTAGAACTGCATGACTTATTTTATGTCATACGAACGAAAATGATTATTTTATCAGTAATAGTAATTTCATAGTTTATTACAATTACGCAATTTCTTTACCCGTTCGTTATTCAAAATATTCTATCTAAAATCGCCATTTATACCATTACAGTTTCCGGTTCACATACTAATTGTATTANTTAAGAAACAGAAGTACTAAGTAGATAAAAAATATTAATTCTAAACTCATTGTTTCCTCATTAATGACTTTTGATTCGGGCAGCTACCAACAAAAGTGAAGTTTCACCTTCAGCATTTTTTGGCCCATACTACAAAGGCACCAGAAAAAAACAGTTTGAAATGTTACCTGCCGAAAAATGTATCATTAAAGGATTTCGGCTTCCCAGAATTAGGAACATAACTTACGTTAAAATCCATCGCATTTTTTATAATAGAAGGAACAGCATGACAATGTATTTACCTCTATATTACTCGTACTCCACCGTAAGCTCTAACGCCATAATATAGGCCTGGCCAACAGGTCGATCGAGAAGAGGCTTCCGGTAAAATGGGATCGGTCTCAGGGCGCAGGAAACTTCTAAAATGCAAAATTGTGTAAATTAATGACAAGCAAATTAATGATAAGTAAATACATGAAATTATACCAAATCGACCAAATTTACGTAAAATACATCTACATCTACATAAGTACCCTGCAAGCCGCCTTCCGGCGTGTGGCAGGGGGAAATAGATAATTTCTTTTAGGAAGTTTTCCAAACGGGACAGACACATGACCTCTGGCATTTCAACACTAAAACCACAATCGGCATACATACAGAATGTCGCCAGTGGCATGTCCGCTGTCTCAAGGAGAACTGCCCAGTCCTCGTCTTTCCAATCTCACCCCCTTTGGACAAAACTAATCATTGACGCAATGCGGACTTCTGGCAAAGACATTAAAATTGGTACACTTATTTTGCAGGGATAGGAAAATTTCCGGGCGGAAGATCGCACTACGAGATCCAGCCTTTAGCTAAAGAACCGCTGAAGAGATAAAACACTGAAATCTTTGACTAACGAGTAAATCAAAAGAAATAACACAGAAATGTTCATTTAATTCCAGAGGAAGAAACGTTACTTAACAAAGCTGACAAAAGATTAGATCTCTCTGCTTTCAAGAAATAAGTGTACAAAATAAATTTAAAAAGAGCGATTGTATCATAACCGCAAATTCATGCTANAAAATAATAATGTTTTAAAATATAACAAATAAAATCTGGTATTTTCGAGGGTATAACAAATAGCATTACACCATAATAATCATGATTCGAAGATTAAACAGCCTGAGCAAAAATATAGAAAGAATTACTAGAAACAACAGGTTAGCGATATAAAACATTGCTAAAAAATTCGTTTAAGTCTTTGAGATAGCTCGACATACATAATCTACGTAAGAATATCTTTGGATGATTTAAGATAACAAAAAGATGAATTTTCCGATCTTATCCATTTAATTACATACCAATTAAAACCTTCATAAATTCAACCTTCATTTTTCAAACAAAATTTTCCCAACCCCATCCACTTTTTCCGCATGAGAGCGACAGGCTGTAATTCCGAAAGGTAATGAGTGGCATTACGGAACATGAAGCGATTGCAAACCTTGAAAAACTTTAAATATGATAATTTCAAAACAAACTCAATGAACCAACCCTTTCTTCACGACATTGACACATTTAAAACCGAAATTCGAAAATATCTCTCACTTTCTCAACATCCCAATCCTTTTGCAACATTCATTATCACATTCAAGCGGTAGGAAAATCTTTTCACATCCTCCAACAAATGAGTTCAACACGCTACGGACACCTCTCAAAGTATTTTGGATAAGCCACCGACAGATTTCTCCCTACTTCCGACGAGGTTTTACTGAACCCAAAGAAAAAACCCGTTAACACGATTTTCGGGTCCGGAGGGTTTAAAACTGATGTTTCTCGAAGTGACGCATTCCATAAACAAACGGGGTGAGGAAAAGGGTAAACGGCGCAGTTCCATCTCTGCCATGCTCCCTTCTTAAAGTCCTTTGAAGAATCTCAAATTATAATATCCGATTTAGTACTTCCACATTACATGACTTTTTGGCAGGTACATACGGGTAGGATTTCTAAGGCTAGCACGATACTTGAAGTGTATCATTGTCAGAAAACTGAAATTAAAATAAAAACGTAAACAAATATGCCATACTTGGACTCATATATACGCATTTTTACGATGTAAAATAATATTTTAATAATAATAATTTTAGTGCCAAACATTTTTGTGAAATATCGTTTTAGGCACTGTTAATCATACAGTTTCTAAATATCAAACTTTAAAAATGTACATGAAGATACACTCTCAAAATCAGTGGAAGTCGGATCAACTGTTAGCTACGCTTTAAAATGATTCCCCATGCTCGATACTATTCCCTCTATTAATTTTAAACATTGGTTACTTTCAATAGCACTTAGCCAATGAATTATTCTCCCTTTTTTTACGGTGCTAAATAACTGAACTAATATTATTGCTCAGAATCTTTCGAAATAAATTCCTACGTTTCAGAATTCCACAGCATTGGGCGAGACGATGATAATTCTTCAGATGATAACATTTAAGAATACGGAATTCTAGTTTTATAAATAAGACTTAGACACGCGCGCCCAATTATCACGGGATTCGAGTACTCGAAAACATGACGAGAATACCAAGTACCTGGTAAACGACAACAAATGCTTACCAATTCCAGACACTGAATTCTTTTTACGGAGCAAATTTTTTCTAGACGCGCACCGATTGGACTTTGTAACGCGTGCGTACGAAGAACGACAGGCTATGGAAAGGAATTCATAATTCGAAATTCCAAAGTATTTCGTCTCGAAGAGTTCCTTTACTGCAGTCTTTGGAGGGATTCGGCTGACGTTCCATCGACAAAACAGTACGATAAAAATACCTTTAAATGAAACACGATGGATATTTTACTCTGATTATGACACAAAGGCAGCACAAGATGCGCAACCTCTTGAGTTATTTTCTGCTTATGTGCCTTATGTATGCCGATCCGGTTTTGCAGAATTCCTGAGTATTTCAAGTTTATGTCATACATGCGCTTGAGTTTTATAATTTCGTTAAGAAACAGAAGTACTAAGTAGATAAAAAATATTAATTCTAAACTCATTGTTTCCTCATTAATGACTTTTGATTCGGGCAGCTACCAACAAAAGTGAAGTTTCACCTTCAGCATTTTTTGGCCCATACTACAAAGGCACCAGAAAAAAACAGTTTGAAATGTTACCTGCCGAAAAATGTATCATTAAAGGATTTCGGCTTCCCAGAATTAGGAACATAACTTACGTTAAAATCCATCGCATTTTTTATAATAGAAGGAACAGCATGACAATGTATTTACCTCTATATTACTCGTACTCCACCGTAAGCTCTAACGCCATAATATAGGCCTGGCCAACAGGTCGATCGAGAAGAGGCTTCCGGTAAAATGGGATCGGTCTCAGGGCGCAGGAAACTTCTAAAATGCAAAATTGTGTAAATTAATGACAAGCAAATTAATGATAAGTAAATACATGAAGTTATACCAAATCGACCACATTTACGTAAAATAGATAATTTCTTTTACTGTCTCGTATTATAGATATAAAATTTAGGGTAAACTTGTCAGCATGTACGTATAATCAAAAAAGAGATTATTCAAATACTGAACTCCATTCTTTCGACTGGAATCAACGTAGAAACAAAAAAAAGTATAAACTAGGGGTTCGTTGTAGCCGTAAGCCAAATACAAATAACAGATATGATAAAATCATTCATTTTACAAATATTTTCAAATCCGCATTCTTTCTAAAGGAGACTTCCTCTGCCGGAGGCAATAACAGAAAATGAATGAATGACATGAATAGGCAATGAACTCCTCCAAAAGTTAGAGGAAGGAAATTTCCGATAGAACAAATTTTTAACTCAGCAAGATGCAGTAGAAAGATAAGAAATCCAATGAATTTTCAAGTCACTAATTAATTTTATTTTTCGAAGATGAAAATGTTTGTAAATTATTCATTTACAGAAAATTTTGCTCATCGCTACTTTCCCTGAAAAAGAGATTTTACGAGAATTGTTTATACAATTCATGAATAGTACATTAATTACTGAAAAAATAATTCCATGGATATATTGTTTTCATTCCTACGGTTTATTTTGTGCAAACTCAGAAGCTTAGTTAAAGGGGTGATGATATTTTCCCGGACACTCGGAATCACGAGCATTCGAAAATATATAAAATTATACGCGAAATTGCAGGAAAACAGAAGATTGCTCGAGAAGGCTAATTATCAATTTCTTCATATGAATCTCCGAAGAATTCGGTCACCGTTCAGATACGCTCATTCACTTCAAATTCATTCGAAGAGATAAATGGTAAGAATCGTTAACTACACTCATTCCAAAGCAGCCATCAACATGAATGTTAGTGATGCTTTCACTGATCCAAATACGGTTAACAATTGGATAAAATGAAAGATACACAGCATTCAATCGATGGATTAAACATAAAAATAAGAAGAAACGGGTGACTGTGTATAATTAGCGGTAAATGATGTCTCCTTAGAAGTAATGGCAAAATAATCCCCAATTATATAGAAGTCATGTCATTTACTTCTAATTAATGAATGGCTTTGGTTTAAGAACGATCACCACTACGTGCTACAATTACATACTCGTACATAGAACCATAATTACATTAAGAAAACTTGCATCACATTATAACGTGACTTAAATCAACTGAGATTATAAGATACATCATAAGTGAAATATCTGAGCAAAGAGAAAAAACTGAACTTTCCGATAAAAACGATGGAAGAAATAGATCTTTCTTTCAGATCTCATTCAAAATGATACCTCTATCACAGGGAGATCGACCGATAATTCCAAACTAATACAAGGGAAGATTGTTCCAATTGAATAACTTCTAACGACAGAGACTAACTGACAGTGATTCGATTGGAATCCTACCAATCAAGACTCCTTTCAAAGAACTCTTAACAGATAAAAGAGAAACGGAATTTCCTTGCATCGACAAATTCTTACTATCAGTCGAACCGGAATCCAAAAATATCCGGGTGGATAGTAAAATGTAGCAATTATATTTAAGTTTCAACCATCTTAGACTCCAAACAGAAATAAATTAAGTTGAACCGACAATGAATTAGGAAAATCTTGATGACACTTTAAAGCAAATACAAAACTTACGAACCACAGAGAATTACGAAAGATCATCTTGAAGTCACAGTTACTAGGTCATTGACCCCTTAGTTAGATATACCATTTCCGACGAATAGTTTAAAATCGTAGCTCGAAAACAAGAATCTAGGTAAATCAATATTGAATAGGAAAGGGAGTAGCAAACAGGTCGACGGGGTTTTCTCGAAGTCTCGATTTTAAAAAAGTTCCAAGATTTTAAAGACTCTGTCAGTCCCACTTTTAAAAAACTTATACGTCGTAACTTAAGAATATGTAACACGTTGAAAAGCAGCTGAGATGATAATTTACAGCAATTCTAGAAACTTAAAAATGGGACGTAATAAAATCATACAACAGATAAATAATGTCACCAGCATCCATGAAATACTTATTGAAAAATGAAGAATCGATTAGAAAATATTTTTATGCAATTATTTTTTAATGGCATTATAGTTAAACGAATTAAACTACGCAATTACGAGGATTTGGTATTAACTGCTTAGATTTTCGCACTATCACTGCAGAATTACTGACTTGGGCGTAGATATATACACTTAAATCGTAAGAAATATCCTGTCAAGAAAAACGCTACCGACTGAGGAAAATGGATGGGCACAGCTTATATTTTATTAGGAAATTTTTATATTTCCTAATAAAATATAAAATAATTTCTATATTTTATTAGGAAATGTAAATATTTATTATTTATAATTTTTATTATCATAATGATAATTTACTTTGTCAAATATGCAATAACTTCTCGAAGTATGAAATTTCAGGTCAGGGGTAGAGGGCCTTCCGTAATGGAAAAAGCCAAATGTGAAGCAATCAAGCTTGAGTCGTGAGATGGCTAAATTTTATGAACGACATCGAAATTGTGGTTAGAAAAGCGAATTTCATTATCATGCACACGGAAAAGTGACATTTTCTATTTAATTTTCGCTCTGAGTGGTTTTTCAAAGTGTAAAGAGAGATCGCAGATTCCCCACTTCAGAGTTGGTCTGGAGACGATTAGAGTAGATTTTGTACACAATCAACCTAAACTCTGCCTCCAGAAAGGTAGCTACATTAGTATTAGCTGAAAATTTCCCTTTTTCTAAGTCTTCGGATAATGATCAATCTTCACACATCTACATCATAGTAAAAAATGATATCCCTCTTTAATGACGGGTATTTTTCGAAAAATTACCATTAGAAAAAGTAATAACGAGAAAAACTCCGGAAAGAGAGCAAATGCGCACCCTCAGGAGTTCCAAGAAAGGTGTCACCCTTAAAAAACACGCAATTTTTCAGTCCCATGCTAAGTAACAATACGCCAGACGAAACCCTTTCCATGTTCCCAAATATGACCCGAAGCGATACGAATGGCTAAACAGCTAAAAACCAGGGAGAACGTGGAAAAACGTATGGGTGAACAAAGGAATAGACAAGTAAAGTAGAAAAGCCTATTCTACAGCTCATACAGACGCCACCTTCGATCCGTGGAATTCCTCGGCTTTTTTCCGTCGGCGGCGTCTAGATCCTTTTGGAGGCCGGAAGCACCTCAGAAGCCTCCCAAGTGCGACGAGCTAAGGATGAGAGGGATTGACACCGCAAAAACCTCGAAGCGAAGAAGCTCCTTTTTTCGGCAACCCTCTCCTAAGGAGGGGGTTCGATACAAAGAGGAGGATAACCTCCTTATGTAGGTCTTCCCGAAAAGACGTGAAGGATCGTCTCGCTTGGCCTCGCAACGTCCCGCGTGAGACAAAGAAAAATGCCTCTCTAGAAGAGAAAAACAACTTGAGCGCTTTATTTTTGCTTAGCTGTTCCACATAAAATACAATCTTCAAGCGAGGATTTTTCTGTTCTCAAAATTTGCACCTTTCACGAAAAGCCCAATCTTTTTTACAGTTCCTCGGCAAATAACAAAGACTGCCTGAGTAATGAGCTTTTTCCAGCAGGTTTTTAAGGTATAACCCAGGGGTAAGAAACCTTTCTTCTTTGGAAACCACGGGGTCACATTAGATTTGAGTGCTGCTCTTACTCAAATATTCTGACGACAAAAAATTGCGTAGGTAAAATTTTAAACGCTAAAAACTGGGATTTTAAATCTCATTTACATAGAGGTGATACATTAGTCTGAGAAGTTATCTACTTTTTTACAGAAAATACAAACTAGCTGGAAAGAAAAAGAAACATTAATCTTATAATACCCAACAGTTAATAGGAAAACGCTAGGAATTGCCTCAGATTCCCCACCTCATCTTTTCATACATTTTCTGTAGAAACGCCTATTTGCTAATAACTGCTCACAACATTTATGTGACCATCTGAGCATATTTATAAGAAGTATTACTATTCAACAACTAAGGTCATAGGCCCCCACCAGAACCAAACCCGAGATCGCTTCCACCGAAGGCGAACACGCAGCTCACTCGGCTATCCGGGGGCCTTAACATATTTATATGACTAAACATGTGAATAACACTAATTCCTTAAAGGAGATACATTCTCTAAAACAATGAAAATATCTTCAGTTACTACTAAATTTTATCTTCTGAGACAGATGACGTTACCATAGACGATGCTTTATCATCCGTTCAATGGGAAAAGAGATTAAGATGACTTCGACGATAATATGAATGTACGATTCAGGTCGAGTCCAACTATAACCTTTTACGAAACAGCAATTTCGACTAAAATAAAATCGATTGTGGCAGGCTTGATCTTGTGGAAATCCATATGAAAAGAATCGTATAAATAAAATTGCAATTACTCTTTTCCACGGGTGTATTTACAGAAGTAATTGTAATTTTATTTATACCATCCTTTTCAGCAATCTCGACCTAAATGAGAATACAGTCGGAAAATGCATAACTGAGCAATTTTATTGACTAATCTCCATATTATCATACATGCGCATGCTATCCGTATCATCCCTCAGATGATTTTATCGACCAATGTTAAGCAGGAAAATCACGCATCTGGAACCTTATGCATATGCATATTAAACCTTCATAGAAGTACGGATATGGATGGCTTCGCGGATGTTTCAATGACAACGATCGGTGGAGATGGAGTATTTGGAAATTTATTTTCACTGATCCAATCAATCCTTATTTTTCCTAGATAACTTTTTATAAACAAGATAAATGCTCANGTCGATTGTGGCAGGCTTGATCTTGTGGAAATCCATATGAAAAGGATCGTATAAATAAAATTGCAATTACTCTTTTCCACAGGTGTATTTACAGAAGTAATTGTAATTTTATTTATACCATCCTTTTCAGTAATCTCGACCTAAATGAGAATACAGTCGGAAAATGCATAACTGAGCAATTTTATTGACTAATCTCCATATTATCATACATGTGCATGCTATCCGTATCATCCCTCAGATGATTTTTACGACCAATGTTAAGCAGGAAAATCACGCATCTGGAACCTTATGCATATTAAACCTTCATAGAAGTACGGATATGGATGGCTTCGCGGATGTTTCAATGACAGCGATCGGTGGAGATGGAGTATTTGGAAATTTATTTTCACTGATCAATCCTTATTTTTCCTCAATAACTTTATAATCAAAATAAATGCACATGTGAGCATTTCATAGAAAAAATGATACACATAATCATAAATATGCAAACTTTAGAATAGTTTCATTGGCGATACCGTATAATGCCGTAGTTAATCCCGTGTCAGCGAGAAAAGTACGCATGTGGAGCATGATTATTGATAAGGATAAAAGAACAAACATGGCCTCGCGCTGATTTGATATCCAAGAATTCTCAATAAAAAAGCGAACCCGCATCCTTGAGCAGAATAGTGTTGCACCGAATACATGGCAAAACATGCTTTATGGTAGACCTGATTATTCACCACATTTAATATACATTACACTGCATTTCTCAAACATGTTATATATACGTGAAACTTAAAGAAAACCCCATTTTCTGGCAACTCATCATCAAGTGGATTTTATATCTTTAAGAACCTGTTGATGACAGCTTGACAAACCTTGTCATGTTTGACATATTTTTGTACAATCTTCATGAATCTATTTATATGTTGTGTACTAAATACATCCAATATAGCAGGTTTTTAGGTCAGCAGATTCCAAGTTGAGCTTAATATGGAACTCAAACGTTCACAATTATAATTAAGCAACGTATAGCAACCTTCCGATGTGATTAAATCGACGGGATACAGAAACCGCGCCAGGTATAAAAAAGTCGAAAGAATGGGGGTCTACGATTTCCTTCGCGGCATTCTTCCAGAAAAACGATACAAAAAGAAACGTTTTCCTACTCACCCGCGTCAGACAACAGATGGATAAGACGAACAACCGTATTCTGTTTCATACGAAAATGCGCTAAAAAAGACGAACGTAATCTGCGCAACGGACGGTATACACATCAATTTTTTGCCATCTTCCCATGCGACCTCATCGCGTGTGAAGGCATTTCTTTGTCTTCCTTTTCTCACTCCCTCATTTCAGGCCAAGGTTCGCCCCGCACACGGCATTTTTTCGGCTGTCGAATTCGGGTATCAATTGTACGTGAGAGGGAGCCTCTGATGTGGGCTCGCTGCTCCATTGTTTTATAGAGGAATCTGGAGAGCGTGTCGCTTTGCTCGTGACGGCCAACAACGTCGACTTATTCCAGAGATCTTTCTTTTTCCACACCCACGTGATGAATCACCAGATATGAGATTGAGGATGCATCACGCCACGCAATCCGCCTATTTACATGGAGACGTCGGAGGAAGATAAGCGATTAAATGGAGAGTAGGGTAATGATCAAAGATCAGCATCTTGGGGCGCTAAGGGAGGAAGTTTCATCGCGAGGTATTCTCTTTGGTCCTCCAGAGACTATAATCTGGATTCCGCTGAAGGCGATTCAATGCCACGGAGACGAGCTTATCGGTATCATCTGCTGATATTCTTCTCAAAGGCCTCTTGCTCGCTGATAATTCTCGCTCGTACAGTTTAAAATATTCCCGCAGAAGCGACTATAGGCGAAGTGCAATTTCAATACAAGTTGAAGGAGGGCAATGAAAAAGAAAATATCCCTCGGCAAGGTTTTCTGCTTAACCCTTTCACAGCGCCCACCACCTATTAACGACATCGACCTTTTTCTTTAAATTGATGCCTGAACGCAAATTTGTAAGCGTGGTAGAAGCACACATTCAGACTCCGATTGTGATTGGACCGAATTTCGTGCAAGCGGTGGTGGATTCGTTACTGGGTGAATCTAAATTGAGATAACCGATGAGAAGCCCAACTTCTCCGATATGGATTAAGTCTGGAAAGGCAACCGGCCATAAACATTAGTATCGAAACAAAATTCATCATAACCCCCATAATCGTCGGTCATTCTAATACGTTACGTGAATAAACCAATTGCGAAGAGCAAACACCTTCAGCATTATTACTACATTACTCGTATTATAACTAAACTGCAGTTAGGCTAAATACCTGGTGGCAGTCTTCTGCCTACATAATTACGTGATATTTACACAATAAATACACAATAAAAATCAAAATATACTCACTACTTACGTGCTATTTGTATACATAATCATAAATATTAAATACCTTACAAATAAGTAACGCAAAAATAATGATACATGACAAATAGTCTGCTTTTTCTGGATTTTTAGTGTTCATAAATAAAGAACTTACTTTCGCCCTCAATCAAGCAAAAGTCAATCGTAAATGAAACACTCTAGTCCGAAAATTGTCATGAGCAAATTAGAGGATAATTGCTTTCGAAGTTAAAGGATTTATGAAAGGGATAAGGACTATTGAATACTTGAGTAGGAAAATTTATTCCACGAATTAACAGAACAGAAGCAATATCACAATACACTATATGGACCAATGAAGATGTCGTATCAGCGAGTCCATAACGAGAAGAAAGGAATTTCTATAATTGAAGACGTTTTCAACACTAATCGTTCAAATTACTCTCCCACAAGTCGGATCAAGCCCACAACAAAGATCAATTTCTCATATGAAAACAATAGCTCCCATAAACATGAATCAGTGGGCGATTACAGCAAAAATGTCTCAGGGTAATTAGATTTTTTTTTTTACTCTTACCAATCCACCCTGAGAAAATTAATTTCCTTTTCAGGAGTTATACTTAGGCAAATGACGAAAACCGGTTGACACGTCATACACAAGACCAACATGGTTATTTATTTATAACAGAATATCATGTTAATCGTTTCTGGTTAAAACGTAAAGAAATCCTCATGAGTCACTTTGGAGCATGCCGTTTCTTGGATTCGTTCCATGCAATCGCATATTCATGAGCTCTCCCACTTGCGATGACATAATTCTTACAGATTTTCTGCTTTCGGAGACATCGAGCGAAGTAGGCGCATTTGTTCTGTATTAATAGAAACGTGATTGAGTCCCCTGCAGAGTATCCAAGTAAAACAAAACTGTTACCTAGGAACAAATATAAACGCCAGAACAAAGACCATTTAACTTCCTGCCTGCCAACTGACACCAAAAGTGAGACGTCCCGATTTGTAAACAATCTACGGATACATCTTCTATGCTAGTAATTTTTATTTCTTCTCGTGTGCTAATATATCAATGAAGATATCTCTCTCGTCTTCAGAAGATAGTCGTTATCATTTTAGAAAACCAATTCATCCGTTCTTGGATTAAGAGACATTTCATGGAAAATAGAGTTGAAAAATAAACCGAAATAGTACATCATGTTAAGAATGATTTCTATCAAGATAAAGAAAACCAAGTCTACTACAAACATTGAAGGGAATTAATTACTTTCTTCCTGCGCAGAAAAAATTGTAACATGTTGGGTAACACGCAAATCTACTTTCAAGACTTCAATCGTGTTTTCTTCGAGCCAAAACAGCCCCCGACCAGATGCCCATCGTGTACCAAACGTGAGCTGCATAAATAATGACGATAATTACACGGAGAATCCCATCACAATGCTCAAGAACACTCCTTTTGACACATCCTGTACTTCTCCTCTAAATCCGCAGGAACGAACAAAGCCTTCTCCGCTGGTGTGATGCAAATTCGAGTCGATGCAGATGTCTTTTCGAACAAAGAACTTGGCAACAGTTAACGAGTCTCCATAACGCGGAAGTTAATGGGCGATTTTTTCTGTGAGCGAGTGGGAGGGCAACGAGGCTCAATATTATCAGTCGGTGGGTTCGATCACGCTTTCCCAGGAGGAGAGCGACCGAGTATGTAGAAGACGTGTGGGTAGAATGGAAGGATCCCTCAGCGAGACACAAAGACACGTGGGTGTATACATCGACAACAAGGAATGGTGCGACGAAACTTTTCCACATTGTGATCGACGGGTCATGGCGATTCCAATTTTCCTCGGAAAGGATCAAAGGCGGAGGAAATGTGTCATCTCGCGCATTTATACTCCTGTCGAAACTCGAACTCATGGCCTCCTACAATACTGGCAGAAGCGCTGAATACTTGGCCGGAAGTTTTCCCCCGGAGTGCCACAAGGAAGCTCTTAGTGCACCTTATAGTTTTGGAATGTTTAATTACATACCTTTTTTATACGTGTAATATCAATCTTGGGAGGCTTTGGAGGAGTGCGACAGAGTTTTCGATACATGTGTGCCGCGGTAATCGTTAAGTAGAAGTTATAAGTACGCTATTATTATTATTATACCACCCAAGAAGTGTGTGTTGAGGTGCTAGGTCGAGATTTTTAATTTCTTGTAATTCGACATAACATACGCGCTTATTTCTGCGAGATTTCTTTTAGTATTAATCGAATCTTCAATTAAAATGAAAATTTTCCATTCCACTCCTGATGTTTTCTTTAAAAATATTTTGACTAACTGACGTACGGCGTTGTGAGTAGTGTGGTTTAGAAGTAAGACTGTGGTGAGGATAAAGGGGCCAGGAAGCACCGGCGAAAAGTGTTCGCACGACCGCCAGAACAGGATATAGAGAGGCCCAGGAGTTGAATCTTTCCAAGCGTATACAGGTAGTTATAAAGTTTACACACCAGCGTCGGATACAACCACTTATCACGACTGTGGAAAATTAATAATCAAATAAATATTTAGCATTATTTACTGGTATTATATACACACACACACACATATATATANATTGCTCTAATGGATAGGGGCTTGACTATGAATCAGGCTGCGATCAGAGTAATAGACTAGATAAACTAGACCACAGACTTATGCAGTACGATCTGTCTCTAGAATAACTTTTCATCATCATGGTGACGAGTAACTGGTGAGAATAAGTAATTGTCAAAACCGGTCGCACAATATAAATCACTACAAGTCGGCTAAAAGTGAGGCTACAAGTCGCTCTTTTATCTCCCTTGTTCTGATAATCCGATAAACTTACTATTAGATACAAGCGGACAATTTTTGTTGATGCAGTTCAAAATCTTGATAACGTGGTACTACTTTATTTGGCCAAAATAAATTGTGGTCATATCTGGCATTCTACGATGAAAAAGAGAACAGACTAAGCTTCCCACCTATATTGTCTTCGGGTCCGCACACAACTGAGCATGAAGACTCTCCGTCTACATGCTGTCCAACGTCTTCATGTCTACATACATACATTTCAAATGAATCAACAGGATATTTTCCCATACAGCCTGTTAATCGAATAAGTTCATGGTATTCGCAATCTTCAATAGTGAAACCCAAGGATACGATATTCGTTCACTCGGTAGCGCCATAAAGCAAGGTTTTGAGGGAGGCTAACGAAATACTCGTAATATTATACCTACAGATATAAATAAAGAAATAACGTCCTTATTTGGGAGAAAAAGTCTTTTATCCAACCCATAACATGAGTAGCAAGAATAAGGAATTTTTTCGACACTGTTTCAACAGCGGCTTCAGGCCTTCAGAGATACATCACGCGAATTGCCGGAAGTAAACTTCGATACCTTGGGCGGAATTCGAACTGGCGACCTCACAGGCTAAGCGGACGCTCCGGTCTCTCTCTCCGCTGCCGCCGATGTAATCTCATCTGTTGGCGATGATTATTTATCCTCATATCGGCGGTGAGGGCGTTTGCCTATTACCTCTGAGGTCACAAGCTCAGATGTCCCGCAACCGATAGATTTCGTGTCAGTCCTAATACATTGTGATGGATGGCATCAATGAATGCCCACTTCATTCAATTAAAACGATTACCGTAATTATTCCGGTTACCGCAGTACAATAGCCAGAATCTCATGATGTAATAGCTGATCCTAATCCAAGTACTCGATGCAAGTATTAATGGGACAGTTAGGAAATGCAAGACGATGACAAACTACTCGGGTGAAATTTGTTTAGTAAGGGGTTATCTACGAAGAGTTGAGTTCCGCATAGCTGTGTTGGGAGGAATTTGAAATAGTTCAAGCCTTAGTCTGGTATTCAGCGATGGAGAATTATGCATATCAATACCTTCATTATATCGTAATGCGAGTATCTTTTCCGAATGAAATATACAAATTCTGCCGAATCGAGATTGTTAAAGTAGTTTTTAATGCCTGATTACAGAGTTATAATCAGATGTACAGCAAATAACTTGATTTACCGCAAGATACCAGGAACTCCAATAGTAAGTTACATATAGTTATTGTTTTCCAATATAAATGAATATATTGACCTCAGAGGATATACGAGATCTCTTCTCGGTGTTTGTAATGTTGATGCTAAACTTGTCCATCTTAAGTTCAGTGATTTCTTCTTCGGCGACTACATTTCAGAAAACAAACAAACGCATGGTTTACTTTGCCGCGTTGATTAAATCGACACGTTACTGCTACGCGATCTTTTTCCTTGCAGTACACATTTCCACTTGAGACTGTGCGAATCACTAGGCTACAATACAATATAAACAAACTTATTAAGCAAAATAAACTAGTACGGCAAAATAAACTAGTACAGCAAAATAACTAGATATTTTCTCGTCAGAAAGCCGACTGCAAAATCACTACGCCCACATCACTAAGAAACCACCACCGCACTTGAGATGGAAAATGAATTTAACTTAACTCGTAATGGGAAACTGAAATTAAATTATTTTAATTGAAACAAATGATAATATTCTCCTTCTTACTTTTACTTTCCGAGATACTTAATTGGAGATTATTTTAAAAGGAGACGTGTCACAGGCAGCTCTACATAAAATCAAATGTTAGCATTTAATATTCATATGAAAGTTAAAAACCGAACCAAAACATTTTTATTGTTTGTACAACCGTTTTATTCACGTTTTATCGCTCAGCCTAATAACGACGCGCGTATATTGAAACAGGTTAACTGTCACTAAAATACTTTGGAAACCTAAACACTATTTTTAATTTCTATGTGGATAGTAAGGTTATTCAACTCCACGAATGGGAGGAAGTATTCGAGTAGAGTTAGCTCTCTTCGATTAGGATTCCAGTTTGTTATAAAGATAAAAAGGATTGTAAATATAAAACCTTTAACTATATAATACCGAATTAATTATACAATTCAAAGACCTCGCAAATAAATAATACCCAACTCTAAAATACAATACGACATAACTGGAGCTTTTCTACGGCACATTGGATAAGCTCTGTGTTGGCAGGAAAAAAGGTAAAGAAGCAATGCTTTATAGCAGTACTTGAGTTTCATTCAGAAATCATAAATTTCTATCGATCACCTCTGGCTGGAAACGGTGATATGAATGCACAATACTCGAACACACTGTATAAAAGATTCCGGGGGTATTTTTTCGAAGCGAAAGGCGCATCGCCACGCTTGAATCACCAGGACGATTTGGGTCGCGTCAGAAAAAGTTGAGAGTCGCTCCTTCGGCGAGAGCATAAGGCTCAATCGGAGAATCCACTTTACCAAAAAAGACGCGGAATTGCCACGGCATCGGTCTCCTACCAGAAGAACCCGAACCGAATCCGGAACCGTACGAGAAGCGAAGCGTGCTGCAGACAATGGAGAGATGCAGCAGGAAAAATAAAGAAATCCACTCCCTATTCTTCCCTCTCTCGGAGCTCTTTGGAAAAACAAACACAAAAGGAAATAAAACTTTCCCCCTCGCAGCCTCCCTATATAATACAAATTTTTCCCTCTTTTTCTCTCTCTATCGTCGGGAATGGCTGCGTGTGGAGACGGAGAGAAAGAAAAAATCCCTGATCCTAAAAAGGGGACCGTAAATCCCAGAAGGACGCGCATGCACGTAAACGGAGGTAACGTACTGAGAGAAAATTCCGGATCGCTCCCAGTTAAACAGGGATAGAGAGGGGGGATAGAGCGAGAGAGAGAGAGGGAGAAAAGAAAAGAGCTCGCGGAGGAATGCGAGAGCCGGCGAGACCTCAAGAAGAGCGACCCTTCGATCGAGTTGGACGGAGATGCGTGGTCATGCACGGGAAGATAGCCGCATCGCGTCCCACTTAGAGCGTCTCTAAACGGTCACACGCATGTTTTCATTTTATGTGATTGGACGGGACATGTGAAGACGATTCGGCCAAGGAATGACGATCGGAAATCGGCCTTCTAATCGACCAGAATCGTCTTGCGCCGACTTAAGGTTGCCGGATTTGAATGTGGGCTATGTATACGAAACAAACAAAACAATCCCTGAGTATAATAATAACTTCAATCGCGTAGGGGCTTTCGGAGTAAGCACGCATAAGGCTCCAATTATTCTATTTATTTCTATATTTCTCTATCCTTGCATACTATCCCATATCCCTTCCAATCTTTTTCTTTAGATACACCTTTTCGTACGAAATAGTTCAATCTCTTTTATTCCTGGAACTTCAAATCGGCTTTTCTCTTTATTGTAACAACTACAAAAGAAAATGAAAACAGGAAAAGAAAAATATACCGGAGAGTACTCAAAGAATTTTTTTAGGTAAATTAATACAACTCAAGCCTTGAAACTGAACTGAATATGGCTGAAGCCATGTATTTCCTATAGTTTATAATTATTTTGCGAATATAACATCANTATATATATATATTACCAAAATTAATAATATTAAAATTTTACCATTTACTCAACACTTTGAATTTTACTAATTTGAATTCGAACTTGAAGTAATAAACACAGTTTCCTAAATCTTGAGCTAAACATAATAGTGCGGGATCTATCTCGACAAAGTTCGAGAACCCTTGGACTATAGTAGACCCTCCAGAAACCTCGCCATCATCTTGGAATCGTAACATCTCGAGCGCAGAGGTAAGTAACCCTCGCAATTCTCCGCTCATAAGCGTCCGGTGTCTCAAGTCCGCGAAGAGAAATTTAAGAAGGAATCGAGGAGAAAAAGCCGACATGGCAACACTGAGTTACTCAATGACCACTTAAACGTTTCACCCATGCTCGTGACCACGTCTCAGGGTTCAAGATGAATTACGCCAAGTCTAGATACAGTTATTCGTTCATTTCGTTCGAACGGTGAACCAGTGTATTCATCGGCTAAAATAAATTTTGTCGGGAGTCCAGTATTTGGTCGAAGACGACGTGTCTCTATTCCTACACAGGATGAGTAATCCTTAAGTCCCGGGTGCCCCACAACAAATCTATACACCTTGCGTGAAACAGCCATTCTTTGAGAAACGAATAAAATTAGACACGATGTCCCACCACGAATTGGGTGGCAGCGACATTTTTGGCTTTGAAATGCTTGATATTCCGCCCCGACAACAGGAAGTAGAGAAAGTATATCAGTATAGTATAAAAAAGTAAGTATAGTATTATAGAAAAATAAGAAAGAATAAGAATTGACATAGATAAATAAGAAAGTATATTATTATTATTGTAGTATCAATATCACATGTGTAATATGGGTTTCAATCCAGGTTGGGGTAAAGTTGCGTGTGCTGTTGAAGGCTTGATTGATAGCGCTGTCCCATTAAACAAAAAAAAATTCCCAAAACTCGATCATCATTATTTATACTTTAGCGATATTAGCCACAATAAACTAGATATATGTAAGTCAACATTTGAGAATTACGATAGTGAAGCCTGTAGTCCTACATCACACGTGGCTACCCTAATCTTGATCCCAAAGTTCCTTTTCGCAAGGCATGTAAAATAACCATTGAACTTAAATAAAGCATTAAAATAACTTTGATAAATACATTTTTATACGTATTTAAAGGAAATGACAGGAACTTATACATTTCTGTTTGCCATTTCCATTTTGGTATTGTACAATTATTCCCAAATAAAAATACACTAAATATACAGTATTTACCAATTCAGACTCAATGAACGTTTAATTAAATGAAACTTGTTCTCATAAATCGATATGAAAATCATTATCTTTAATTCAAAATTATCTTTTTCCGTTTTTAAAGAGATTATCGATACTGCTCTTCATTAGTTTACAATGTAGATGTTTTCGTCTTCTTTGAAATGCAAAGGCGAACAGAATTAGACCATTTAATGTCCCGTAATTAACCCGAAAATCCTGTCACTTGCCAAAATCACTCGAGCATTTAAGGCAGACAGCCATAAATTACGAGAATAACCACCGAGGAGATAGTTAAATAAAAGATTCCTAAGAAAGACCAATTAAGTCACGTGATGAATAGAAAAAGAGAGCTCAATGAATTGATTCGTATCCATTCCACCCAACGTAAGCAAACAAGGGGAAAGGCGTTATAAAAATAGTCCTCCGACCATTCTGTAACTCCCACGAAGTTTCATGTAACGCGGCTATAAAAAGATTCCCTTCCACTTTTATTCTTATCCCTTATTCCGGTGGCGCATCTTCCGCTTGGAACTTCCTGGATAAAAATCGACACTTGAAAAATTCCTCAAATAGAAGTCATTAAAAGAGGTAAGAGTCGTACATCAAAGACGGCGACTAGCGAGGAAAACCTTCCGTAATATGTTTATGAAGGGCGACGAGGGCTCTACCTTTTTTTATAAAAGGTCGCCGAGATGTGTGCATTGGCCTGAAATACTTCTCCTGGCCTTAATCTTCACATGCAGTCGGAGGATGATGGAGTAGAGCTGATCCGATTATCAGCGAAAATAGAGGAAATGCGAATAGAACAATGGACTTCCTTCATATGTGTCGTGACAGCGAGTCTTTTCAAGGATGCTCGCATTTATCTTCACAGAGCGTTAGCTTGCCTTGACCAATCTTAATAGTCATTAATATATAGTGCCGTTTGGACCAACTCTAACCTCAAAGAGAATGAATCTGCTTACTGCTGTTTTGTGACAAAATATATAGACCAGAAATTTAAAACTGACGCTTACTCGATCAAATAAGACTCTAAAGCGTTAGCTGATTATGTATGTACATTACAAACAAATATATAAAAATTTCTCGATCTTAAATTAATGTAACTATCAAAATAATCTGCATATTATAATCTAATTCCAAAACGATACACGAAGTTCATACTCCAATGTCTCTGAGACTTCCAGTTTCTTCGCATCTGGTGAAACAACAAAACAACCACCTCCAAAACAGAAAAAGCACTACACATATAAAATTATTATATAAGGGTTTATTGATTGCGTACACTCCCACACAAAAGAACCAAAGATGAACGGTGCACTTCCTTAACTCTTTCAGAGCATAAAGGGCGGCTAGCGAAAGTTGGCTGAATTACTGCTACAGAGATAATAGTTCGAACTCGATTCGGATGAGAGGATGGCATGAATCGATGAGAAAGTCGCCAACGGAATTTGTTAGGAGAGAGGAATAACAGCATTCGAAGGATATCTTTCGACAAGGATAATTTATTTTAGGGAAGAGTGGCTCCCCGGAGGCTACACCTAAGATCGACCCACTAACTCCGCGATCTCCTCTCCGAACCTAATTAATTAGCTTTATTATAGGCGAAAGTAAACTTAAATATACCGTTCTTTTCCGCAAGCCAAGTTTCTTAACGGAAAAGCAGTGGATCGTGAATGATTCTCAGACTCAGTAATGCAGAACAGAATACAGAACGGACTCGAAGATATCTCAATAATTTATCTTTTAAGATCGCTTCTTTTATGCTACATGGAGAACGACTTTAGCATTCGCAAAATAGAATGCATGGATAATTTAATGAGATCGCAAAATTAGATATAGGCATTCCTTGGTGTCAGAGCCGCGCCGTCCGATAGGTTCACCGTACTCGGGGGTGGCATCGAAAGGGCGGCAACAGTAGCGTAGCCAACTATTATTATTATTGCAACAACATAATTTGTTCTTTATTCTGTGATCAACACGTCTTACCTAGGAAAGGTTATAAAATTTAAGATTGGCAAAAATTTAGAGGAAAGAATTATGGATAACTAAAGACGAGAAAGGAATATTTGCGCCGTGGATTTAATCATATAATTCGAATCGAAATAATTTTTCTAGTACCAAGAATAAATACTCTTCAGGATTTGGAATATATCCTCACGAGAGATTTGATCAGAGTCTTTTCTAATTTTCAAATAGCTTTGCGTGTTTATTAACACTTTCGGAGACTGTTGCTGCTAAGATAGATATACTCAAAATGAACTATTAACTCATAATGACCATTCACTATGACAGCATACGGAATACTCATAACTAATAGTAACTTATGTCTTTGTGATCAATGTAAGCTGGGGAAGGAAGTCATAATACACTATTTTTTTCAAAGTAATACAAAAAATTTTACCTGCATATCAGGAAATGTATTGTTTTAGTATTTAATTTTAAGGGGTGGCAAATTATGTTTGCACCAGGGCGGCAGATAGGTTGGGCGCGGCTCTGCTTGATGTGATTTTCTATTTTTAAAAAAACAAGCTATAAGATTATGATAACTAAAAAAAATTACCTTCAACCGAAACTACCTATGTAATTATGTAATCGAGGGATGTTTTAAAAGCAGAAATACGGAGTAGATACTGATATAGCCATCAAGTTCGGAGAGAGGAGAATAGATGAACAGACTAATTTCGTAGATATACTACAATATTTACGAAAAAGAAGTCACAAATTACACTGATGAGCCAAAATTACACAGGACGAAGAGCTCCAAAAACAACTCCAGACAAACTAACAAACTCCTGTATTCGATATATCTAATCTGCGAATAATATAATGATATATTACAATATGCAACATATAATAATGAATTGCAATACGAAAGGATACTCAGTTACAACTACTTTGGAGCACAAGATATTTAACTGACTCTACTCTTTTGCATGCAAAAGAGAAAACACTGTTTTGTTAAGGTTTGGAATAAAACACTCAATACAAATACACTAAAATTGTAATGTTTGGAAGCATAGATGCATCAAACTTCCGACCTTAAACCTTATAATATCCACTAACCAGATACGAATGATTACCTGAAAGTTTTACTCGTCGATGGATAGAGCGAAACAAAAGATCCAATTCAAGCTTCAATAACTGAAACCCTAACGTCAAATGGTTTTAATGGAATTGATATTTTGATTCCCACCTCCGTAAACATCCCAACGTGCAATCGCTTAAATCGCTCGAATGAATCTCAGGATAAAAATAACGGTAATGAAGGCACTCGAAGATTAAAGCGCCCGTGTTCGAGAGCTACTGGAAAATTTTCCATCTCGTCAATGATCCTGAGGCTTTTTCCAGCCGGTAATTTCCCAAGTGCGGCCTCCGTCTCGAGACCACCTCGGAGGTAATCGATTCTTTCACAATGCGAAGGCGCAACCCGTTTTAGTATGACCACAATCGCCGGCGGAAGGGTGAAAAATGTCCACGCACCCACATCCGTTCCTCTTTGCGTGTTGAGATCGCATCCGCGCTTCGAAAAACGATTCGACGGCGATGAAAGCTCTTCACGGAGAATTAAAGTGTTTCGTAGAATTCGCGGCAATTTTTCGGACGTTTTTGCTAAATGCTCATTTGTCGGGGATCTCATAACGGTAAAGGAAAGCGAACAAAAATACCTGCGGCGGAATAGAAAGTCTGGATTTCAGCTATCAGACACGGAATTGCCTACGCATAAAAAAACTCACGGTTCCTTCGTCAAGAATTATCATCGCATTCTTAGAATTTTATGTCTGCGACTTACTTTCTTCAAATTTTCAAAAAACCCTCAACTTCCATCAACTAGAAGCATAAATAAAATGGTAAAATCAAAAAGTAACGTATGGATTCATAAAATCCGTCGAAAATAGCACAACTAATTAATTAGTACTCAACTCCAGCGTTAAAATACTGAGATTTTACGTTTATATAAAATAAACACGAATGGAAGGTTAAGAAAATAACTTCTTTACGTACGAATAATGAAACTATCACTTTACTTAATGCAGGAAAACTGTATAAGACTTGAAATCTTCCAAGAATTGCATCTGATAAGTAACTACAAAGAATTGATTGAGAATTTCTAATTATTAAACATTGAATTTAAACATTAGGAATAATTCCTTCTCGTGTGAAAAACTAAACCTCATTGTTAAATATATAAAGCCTTATGTACAAAATTTGATGACTGAAAGACCATTCCAAGTTTTAGCACTACATGCAAAGGAATGAGCATTTCCGTTGTAATGGCTAAGCCATCATCTTTGTGGATTAAAACTCTTTCTACATAGTTTATACTGATTAATTCAAAACACGTACAGTAGGAGTGCAGTTAAGAACTTCCAAGCAAACTTACTTCACGAGAAAAAACCGCCCGAGCCCTGATTGGTGAGAAGGCCAACATCCGAAAATTCTGCTTCGCTGGTTCTCTTTGTGGACAAAAGAGATCGATCATACATTCGACTTCGGTCGTAAGGAGGCCTCGATAATTCATTCCCGAAAGGCCATATATTTTACGGACCTTTTGAGTTGCAAAGGTTCGTCCGTACGTGGAAAGCCTAGCGGATACGACCCGTCGTATCGACCAGAGATCCGACTCGGAGATGAATTTATTATTCCGATCCCCTTCCCTTTTACCTTTACGACGAACCACGAGCTGGAACGATCGAGAGATACGGAAAAAAGAAACCCCTTTTAAGGATGGAAAAGACTTATGCTTTTTTCGCGGCCTAAGGAAAATGATCGTCGGGAAGCCGTTTCACGCTCACCAGAGGGACACGCCCCGCTGCTCGATGCCATCATTACGATTTTCATACTCGCTCCCACACGAGCGTCCCATTTACAACGCAAATAGGAAGGGCAACTCCCTAAGAGACTCCGAGTAGAGGACGCTCGCTACGCCCACAGAGGAAGTTTTCCCGACACCCACCTTAGGAATGTAAATTATACTCGTCCCAATTTTCCACCGCTCTCTCTCTTTCGACATCCACCAAGGGTACGGACTAATATCGCGATCCCCAAGCGAATATCCAGAAGCCTCTGGTATTACTCTGCAGAACCACCCTAAACAATCCCCCTGGGATCCTCGATTTCAATGGGGGGAACCCACAGATGGGTTCATGTGGTATGCATCATCGGTCTGCAGCAGGGGGCACAGTGTGTCCAGTTTAGAATATAAACCAGAATTAAGCTCATACTTTTCGAATTAAAATTATTCTTCTTGGACGAATATTGCTCTAATGGATAGGGGCTTGACTATGAATCAGGCTGCGATCAGAGTAATAGACTAGATAAACTAGACCACAGACTTATGCAGTACGATCTGTCTCTAGAATAACTTTTCATCATCATGGTGACGAGTAACTGGTGAGAATAAGTAATTGTCAAAACCGGTCGCACAATATAAATCACTACAAGTCGGCTAAAAGTGAGGCTACAAGTCGCTCTCTTATCTCCCTTGTTCTGATAATCCGATAAACTTACTATTAGATACAAGCGGACAATTTTTGTTGATGCAGTTCAAAATCTTGATAACGTGGTACTACTTTATTTGGCCAAAATAAATTGTGGTCATATCTGGCATTCTACGATGAAAAAGAGAACAGACTAAGCTTCCCACCTATATTGTCTTCGGGTCCGCACACAACTGAGCATGAAGACTCTCCGTCTACATGCTGTCCAACGTCTTCATGTCTACATACATACATTTCAAATGAATCAACAGGATATTTTCCCATACAGCCTGTTAATCGAATAAGTTCATGGTATTCGCAATCTTCAATAGTGAAACCCAAGGATACGATATTCGTTCACTCGGTAGCGCCATAAAGCAAGGTTTTGAGGGAGGCTAACGAAATACTCGTAATATTATACCTACAGATATAAATAAAGAAATAACGTCCTTATTTGGGAGAAAAAGTCTTTTATCCAACCCATAACATGAGTAGCAAGAATAAGGAATTTTTTCGACACTGTTTCAACAGCGGCTTCAGGCCTTCAGAGATACATCACGCGAATTGCCGGAAGTAAACTTCGATACCTTGGGCGGAATTCGAACTGGCGACCTCACAGGCTAAGCGGACGCTCCGGTCTCTCTCTCCGCTGCCGCCGATGTAATCTCATCTGTTGGCGATGATTATTTATCCTCATATCGGCGGTGAGGGCGTTTGCCTATTACCTCTGAGGTCACAAGCTCAGATGTCCCGCAACCGATAGATTTCGTGTCAGTCCTAATACATTGTGATGGATGGCATCAATGAATGCCCACTTCATTCAATTAAAACGATTACCGTAATTATTCCGGTTACCGCAGTACAATAGCCAGAATCTCATGATGTAATAGCTGATCCTAATCCAAGTACTCGATGCAAGTATTAATGGGACAGTTAGGAAATGCAAGACGATGACAAACTACTCGGGTGAAATTTGTTTAGTAAGGGGTTATCTACGAAGAGTTGAGTTCCGCATAGCTGTGTTGGGAGGAATTTGAAATAGTTCAAGCCTTAGTCTGGTATTCAGCGATGGAGAATTATGCATATCAATACCTTCATTATATCGTAATGCGAGTATCTTTTCCGAATGAAATATACAAATTCTGCCGAATCGAGATTGTTAAAGTAGTTTTTAATGCCTGATTACAGAGTTATAATCAGATGTACAGCAAATAACTTGATTTACCGCAAGATACCAGGAACTCCAATAGTAAGTTACATATAGTTATTGTTTTCCAATATAAATGAATATATTGACCTCAGAGGATATACGAGATCTCTTCTCGGTGTTTGTAATGTTGATGCTAAACTTGTCCATCTTAAGTTCAGTGATTTCTTCTTCGGCGACTACATTTCAGAAAACAAACAAACGCATGGTTTACTTTGCCGCGTTGATTAAATCGACACGTTACTGCTACGCGATCTTTTTCCTTGCAGTACACATTTCCACTTGAGACTGTGCGAATCACTAGGCTACAATACAATATAAACAAACTTATTAAGCAAAATAAACTAGTACGGCAAAATAAACTAGTACAGCAAAATAACTAGATATTTTCTCGTCAGAAAGCCGACTGCAAAATCACTACGCCCACATCACTAAGAAACCACCACCGCACTTGAGATGGAAAATGAATTTAACTTAACTCGTAATGGGAAACTGAAATTAAATTATTTTAATTGAAACAAATGATAATATTCTCCTTCTTACTTTTACTTTCCGAGATACTTAATTGGAGATTATTTTAAAAGGAGACGTGTCACAGGCAGCTCTACATAAAATCAAATGTTAGCATTTAATATTCATATGAAAGTTAAAAACCGAACCAAAACATTTTTATTGTTTGTACAACCGTTTTATTCACGTTTTATCGCTCAGCCTAATAACGACGCGCGTATATTGAAACAGGTTAACTGTCACTAAAATACTTTGGAAACCTAAACACTATTTTTAATTTCTATGTGGATAGTAAGGTTATTCAACTCCACGAATGGGAGGAAGTATTCGAGTAGAGTTAGCTCTCTTCGATTAGGATTCCAGTTTGTTATAAAGATAAAAAGGATTGTAAATATAAAACCTTTAACTATATAATACCGAATTAATTATACAATTCAAAGACCTCGCAAATAAATAATACCCAACTCTAAAATACAATACGACATAACTGGAGCTTTTCTACGGCACATTGGATAAGCTCTGTGTTGGCAGGAAAAAAGGTAAAGAAGCAATGCTTTATAGCAGTACTTGAGTTTCATTCAGAAATCATAAATTTCTATCGATCACCTCTGGCTGGAAACGGTGATATGAATGCACAATACTCGAACACACTGTATAAAAGATTCCGGGGGTATTTTTTCGAAGCGAAAGGCGCATCGCCACGCTTGAATCACCAGGACGATTTGGGTCGCGTCAGAAAAAGTTGAGAGTCGCTCCTTCGGCGAGAGCATAAGGCTCAATCGGAGAATCCACTTTACCAAAAAAGACGCGGAATTGCCACGGCATCGGTCTCCTACCAGAAGAACCCGAACCGAATCCGGAACCGTACGAGAAGCGAAGCGTGCTGCAGACAATGGAGAGATGCAGCAGGAAAAATAAAGAAATCCACTCCCTATTCTTCCCTCTCTCGGAGCTCTTTGGAAAAACAAACACAAAAGGAAATAAAACTTTCCCCCTCGCAGCCTCCCTATATAATACAAATTTTTCCCTCTTTTTCTCTCTCTATCGTCGGGAATGGCTGCGTGTGGAGACGGAGAGAAAGAAAAAATCCCTGATCCTAAAAAGGGGACCGTAAATCCCAGAAGGACGCGCATGCACGTAAACGGAGGTAACGTACTGCTTTTCAAGGATGCTCGCATTTATCTTCACAGAGCGTTAGCTTGCCTTGACCAATCTTAATAGTCATTAATATATAATGCCGTTTGGACCAACTCTAACCTCAAAGAGAATGAATCTGCTTACTGCTGTTTTGTGACAAAAAATATAGACCAGAAATTTAAAACTGACGCTT